>VZSZ01002186.1:233333-289371 GCA_013398815.1 Ibidorhyncha struthersii
CGAGCGTGGGGCCGCAGGTGCGCGGGGGTGGCCGGGGGCCGCCGCGGGTTCCGCCCGGGTGAAGGCGGCCGCCGGCCGGGAAGGGAAAGTTTTGGCGAAGGCGAGTGGCCCGAGGCCGGCAGCGGTTCCCTGCGGCGCCCGGTAACTCAGGCTTCGGCTGCCCGAAGCGGAGAGCCCGGCGAGCGATGTGTGAGTCAGGTGAGGGTCTGTTTCTGATCGCTGCAAACGTCTGTGAAAATATGCGGTGGGGGTCTCCTGTAGCGCGAAGGGAAATGAAAAGTATTTTGTTTGGAGAACCTCCGGCAAACCGCATGTCATTTGTCATATCTGATTTATTACCCGCAGGATCACATTACAGGGGAATTTCAAATCCTGTAACAACATCGAAGATCACATACTTTAAAAGGAAATATGTGGAAGAAGAGGATTTTCATCCACCGCTCAGCAGCTGTACACATAAAGTACGTTTTCTAATAGTCATTATTTTTACTCCGAGTTTCAGATGCTTAGTAACACTCCATTGACCCATTTCCAGAAGGCTGAAATACTCTGCTGAAATGAGGAGGATGATCCAGCTGTTTCCTCAGAAACAAATAGTTGTCACTTGTTCACATTTATTGTTCTATTGTCATCGAATTGCTTAAGAAGCAAAGGCGGTTCTTCATTTATAACAACTGTAAATGGAAATGCTGAGAATGACTCTTTTTTTTTCAGATTATTTTGTTCTTAGCTAGTTTATATCATGCTAACAGAAACAGCTCCGTAGCAGCGTTTGAACAGGAGAAGCCAAGAACATAAATAAAATGGGCCCATGATTCCTCACTTCATTCATAACTTTTTCCAGGGGAGAAAGTAGTAATAGGTTCCATGTACCCCAAATGGGTTACAGTTCCTCTAGAAAAACAGAATGATTTGGGAAGCGAGTACAAGTTCCTTCAGTATTTAATCCTGTTTATTAAAAAGCTAATAACTCCAAAAGAACAGATTAGTAAGTGAAAGAATATTTTTTTTTAATGAAAGCTGTTAAGGGAGGGATTAGAGCAAACATTTCCCAGGCCAGTGAATACATAAATTGAAATCTAACTTTCTTTATGAGAAATTTTAGGCCCTTGTTCGTTAAGGGCTGAGTCCTATAGGGAACCGAATGCCTGGGGTGATGTGCTTAAGGACGGCTCGTGCCTTGAGACACCATCCTTACCTTGCTGGATCGTACCTGGCCCATGGTATGGTAGTACCACAAGAGCCCCAGAGACAGAAAGCTAAAACAGATCAAGATGCAGAGGTATACGTTACCTTTCCCGGCACCGCAGAGGCAGCCTTCTGATGCGAGGAGAAACGAGCGTCTCGTCCCTCCCAGGGGTGCTGAGCAGGGAGGTCTGCCCGGTGGGAGCCTGTTTCCCTGGGAGAGGAGAAGCAAGCAGTAATGCCGAGCTCGCTTCCCAAGGACCTTAGAGTAGCCGAAGGAATTTTCAGCTCCAAATAGCCTTGGCTGGAAGTAAGTACCTGACCGGGAAGGTGAAAAACTGCCCGGCCGTTGATTCCAGAAGGTGTCCGGTCTGCTGCCAAAGCAATGACTGAATAGCACCGAGGGTGTGGAAAAATATGCTCTGGTTAGTGAGCGTGTCTCCCACATGTCACATCACTCCCTGATTTCAGCCAGATTCTTTCTTGGCTAGATTGTTGGATTTTTGTATCAGTGATTGTTTTCCTTGCAAAGAGGAGGAATAGTTACTTATCCCTTTCTAACAGCATAAAGCGCAGTGGTAGCGCTATTGGTAAGGCAGACCTGTCCCAGGCATCGTTCTGTGCTGTTGTAGAGGTGTATGGTGTCAGAAACCCTGGGTCACCAGTTTCTTCTGTTCAGCACAGATGTGTTTTGTAGTTTGCAGCACTGAGCTCTGGGGGAGGGAGGATGCCCTCCCAGTTTCTCTGAATTTCTGACACATTTTTATACCTCCGCTGCCCAGTAAAGAGTGAGTTATGTTCTGAGATTCCTTGTCCCATAAAGGGCATGACATTAGGGCCCAGAGCCCCTCTCCAGGACTGCTGGCAAACGTTTGTAGTAGAAAGCCTTTGACAACTTGTTTCTACTGGTGGCCCTCCAGGACGTATCTCTAGGAGGATCGCGGTTCATGGCTTACTGGTTTGCTCCAGGCTTTTTTGGGTTCACTGACTGTTGCTGCGGCAGGTATAAAGGACGCAAATTAACCTATAGGCTTAATATAATTTAAAATGAGTCATCTATTACAGAAAATTACTCTCTCTAACAAAGAAGAGCTTCGCTGTGAACTCACATGAAAACACGGCCAATTTTTGGTTTTACGAGGCACTGTGCTGCTTCTAAGCCCTGCAGACAGGACCAGGCTGTGGAAAGAGCTAGAGGGCTGAGGAGAGCTGAATGGATGTGAAAAGCAGCTGTGCTTTATGCTCTTTTCAGTCCTCATAGCTACGACTTCCACTCTGCAAAAATGCTGTAACCATGTGGGAAAGGGAAGAATGATCAAGCCACAGATGGGGGGGATTTAGAGCAGTCTCTCTTTGTGCTGTGCTGCTCTCCTCCTACGCAAACCAAATTCTTACTAAAAATGAAAATTAGTTAATAGTGCTTTACAGTAGCATGCATTGCCCCTCTCTTATTTTGATTCCCAGGGTAGCGATTACAGCGCAGAATCCGGGGCCTCCCGGGGGCAGTAACCTGCTCATGCTGCCAGTGCTGAGAAAGGGAGTCCTGGAAGGACCGTGGAAGGGAGAACAAATCTGTGGGCGTCGAGCCAGGATTTCTGCAAATCCCTATCCTCTCTTCGCTTCCTGACCTTGTCCCTGTCTATCTGCGTTCCCACCGGTCCCGTAGAGCGCAGGGCGTAGTACGCAGGCCAACAGCTGCTCTCCAGATGCTGCGATGCTTTGAGATGGGTTTCTCCCTGCCTCCCTCTCTGCATGCACTTTTGTACACAAGAGCAGTATAAGGGAGCTTGGCAAACGGAGACCACCTCGCTGGAGGGCCTCTTCCACTGGCAGTGGATGAAATGCTCCGACACTTTGCTGCGTGAGGCGATGGCTGCTGGCTGCATCTTGCAGACCTTGAGGCTGCGGGAGGGGGACCTTTGCTTGGCTTCAGAGCTTTGTAGAACTCCCCCCGGGGATGGAATTGGGTCCACTTACATCAAAAAGCCCCCAGCCTTTACTGGAGCAAAACGATTAAAACACAACGATTTTGTGTTTTAAACCCAAATGCAAATAAAGAGCCAGATGTGTGCATCTGGAGTTTACTCTCCCATCCTGGATCCATGCCCTGCGTTTGCCTCCGTAGCGTAACGCTCAGCTACTTACCTCTTAAACCTGGGTGAATTCTGTGGCCACAAAAAAGCTGGTTCCCACCAGCTACACGGGTGTGCAAAATGGAAAGCTGGTTTTAGGTGCCTCAGAAAGAGAATGAGGAAAGTAGGGGCACAGGGGGAATACTTTGCTTCATTTTCTTTCTCCTTGCCTGGAACAAAACCGGTTGCCTTCAGTTCCATATCTTCTGTCTTTTGCATTTTCAGACAATCTCGGTGTTTGAGGAGCGGGCCCATATTCTTTACATGTCTTTGGAAAAGCTGAAGTTCATTGATGATCCTGAAGTCTACCTGCGAAGATCCGTCCTCATCAACAATCTAATGAAGAGAATCCATGGAGAAATCATCATGCAGAACAACTGGTGCTTCTCCGCCTGCTCCTTCAGTGGCACATCGCCACAAGAGTGGTTTGTGCCTCAGGACTGTCCATACAGAAAACGCCTTCGGATGGCGAAGGAGGAGTATGAGAAGCTCCACACCTGCTGCTTCTATCAAGAATGTGGCAGTCACTATTTAAATCTCCCCTACTCTGTTAATGCTAATACAGAAAATACTTCCTCCTCTTCCTCCTCCTCCTCCCCCATTTCTTTGCCAAGCTGTTCCCAGCAGGTGGATTATGACATTGGCAGCGCCACTTCTTACAGGAGTGATGACCAGATACCTGCTAATGAAATGTTCATCACTAATGCCAGGTCTCATGGTAATCAGGAAAAGGCAAAATTTAATGACGAGAAAGGAGGTAATGAACCTGAGCAAGAGAGCGTCGCCCTAAACTGTGAACCTGTAAGAGGCACCCATGCTCTCGAATGTAAAGGCAAATTTTATGACTGTTTTGAGACTGGATGTAATGACAAAAGCAACGTAAGCGAATCTTGGAAAAAATCCTTAAGGAAAAAGGAGTCTTTACCCGGTAATAAAATGTGCTGCAGCAAAGGAAGTAAAATATGAGGCATCTTTCTTGCTCTGTTGAAGCATGCGCAGCATCTTCGTTTGTCTATCAAATTTTTATTTTGAATGGATTTTTTATAGTTTTCTACAAATGATACAATCATGCCACAAACATTACGTGTAGTTTTAAATGACTGGAGAGCAGATTGTGTAAAGCATCTCTATGATCTGCAACAGCGGGCTATTTATAAATATGGAGACTTCATAAAGGATGCAGTTGCGTTACTGCTTAGCACTATAGTCTGTACAGCTATGGTGTAGCTTTCGTTACTGAAAATACCAGTCAGCCAGATGGGGAAAACATATCGTTTTATATATCCCCGCCCCCAAGAAGTCTGCCATTAATTAAGAAGAATCTCCGTTATATTTACTGAGGAATTAGAAGTCTGGTAACCAAATTGATGCTACCAGCAAGGGTGATGTGCTCCTTGTAACTCAGTGTTTGTTCTGACAAAGGACTGTCTTCATGGACTGGGAATAAACCATCCTCACGTTTTATACTGATACTCATGAACTCCTGGATTCGGCGTCTTTTTCAACTGACAAAATAGGACGTAGCATAAAGAAATAACCTGTTTATGGGATCTTAATCAGAAACACAACGTGCAGCTGAAGTACTTGCGCGTTTTCACCTCGGCTGTAATAACTAATGATGAGGCTTGTTGCTGTACAGAGCAGGTTTTTTTTTGGTGCCTTACTTTTTGTCTTAATTTTTGCCAGCGTGAAAATTAAGTATAAATCGGTGATACAGCAGGGATTTAACCTAAACAGAGGAAAAAAAAAAACCAAACCCACAGGTTGGATCAATATTATTAAAAACCTTTAACCTTTGAAGTACTGAGTTCAACTTCCTATTCAAACATCTCTGTTCTTCCTTTTTGATGCTCAATTGCTTTTTGATTTGCCATCCTTAGGAAGGGATTTAAGAAACAATAGAGAGATGTCTCTTGTAAACAAGCATTCGATGCTTGAGTGTTTCTATGGCAACTGTCTGTTGCTGGGGCTCTTTTTTTTCCTTCTTCGTATAATGAAGTTCATGAACCAGTGGCATGTTTTATACTTTATTCTGTTTTGCATAATTTCTCTCTTTTAGATTGCAAAAGCATGCGGGAATTTTTCTATCACTTTTGCCGTTGATTTAAAATAGACAAGAAAAGAAAGCAAAAAGCACAATGTTAATCGATAACGTGGCGATAAACATGATTTTATCTGAATGAATGTAAGGGGTTTAATTTTAAAAAAGAACATTTTGGAGAAATGAGCTGAGATTTCAGTGGCTAAGGACAACATTTAGTCATCTCTAGGTAGACCGTTTGCAAAAGTGTGCTGCTTAAAATGCCCAGAAGACATTAGTCGGGGTTGGACTGAGAGTACTGTGAGTCTTAGATCCACCAAATTAATTAGTTCCCGCAGTCCTCATAACAACTGGCAGGTTGTGCTCGGCAAAATAGCCACATCCAAGCCACAGCTGATTCATAACAGCTGCCTGTTCCCACAGCATCGTGCATCCAAGTGACATCTTCTCCACTTGGTTCTTGTCCAAAGGGTGAAATTCACCTCTGTGCTGGGGAAACGGCCAGCTCGGTGCAGGGAACGAGGGTCCCCAGGGGGACACCGCCCCAGGCTGCCCGCTGGAGTCAGCCGGGTCTCTGCGTCAGAGACCTCCTGCTCTGGGTTTCATGGGTTCAGCCTGAGTCCTTCTGGGCCACGGTTATTTTGGGTAGCGTGCACACCCCCCAGTCACGTTTGCAAACTGGACAGGTTTCGTGACTGAGCCCGGTGGTTGCAGAAAAAAAAAACCTCCCCCCCAGCCAAAGTGACCACAAAGAGAGTATCTAGGATGTAAATCAATGATAACCTTTATGCGGTCAGGTGAGCTGGAACTGACAAGTTGGTAAGGGTTATCATTGAGAAGAATGAGAAATAAAGAAAGTATAAATCCCACCTGATTTCTCCAAGACAGAAGCTTTTTTATTAATAATAATAATATTAAATATAGATCTCATTCATACAGTGTATGAGTAGGATCATCATTTAGACATTTGTCCACAAGGACCAATTTTTTAAAAAAACTGATTTTTCTTGTGTTATACCCAGATAGTCTAGTAATGTCTGCTCTTTTCCAGTATTTGATAAACACTTGATGTTCTAAGCTTAAATATTAGATGCTTGTATACTAATGTGTTGTTGTAGTAAAGTGAAATTTCCTTGATATATATTTATTAAAATGACCAAAATTCATTTTAATTTTACATCTCCAATGCCTACTGGGTCCTTTCCCCCATGTTCCCCTCCCTCACCCAAGAAAATGCCATTTAATCAAACTGCTCCCTGCCAAAGAGGTTAGGCTGCGGTTGACTGTGCACCTTAAGTTGAGTCCAGGACGGAGCTCAGCCTTCTCGGGGTTTCAGGAGGCTTTAGGGCGGTCTGAAGGTGCACTGAGAAGCAACAGACTTCTCTCTGGATTTGAATGTACAGCCAAGGATAACGCCTGGCCAAATGCTGCTCAAGCCACACATCAGCTAACACTTTTGGCGGGGGCTGAAAGCTTTTTGACCCCAAGTGGCCCCTTGGTCTTCAAGAGCAAGCCCACATATATAACCCATTGCGGAGTCTTCTGAGTTCAATTTGCATCAGCTGAAGCAATGGATCGGCAGAACTCTCTGTCTACTCTGGCCTTTCTAACAGCTTCTTTAATTCCAGGGACACCTAGAAATTAAGCCGTTACAGGTCTGGAAAGTCTTATTGAGTGTCACCAGGGTCTGAAGGGTAAGGGGTGAAATGTCATCTCATTTCTGAAGGCTGGCCTAAGGGTAAGTGGTCTCTTCTGCCTTTCTCCAGACCCCGCCTCACAAAATAATGGCAAATACTGGAAGTGGATGTATTGGATTCAGGAGTCAACTAAGTCATCCTGTTTGCTTCAGAAGAGACAGAGGTATTTCATGTTAGAAAGGGAAGTTGGAAACACCCTTGTCCAATTGCCAGAAATGCAATAGACCTTCATGGGATTTCCAACCTGGGCTAGGCTGAATGGATTTCATGGTTTAAGTTTGTTTAGATTTATGGCACATGGAGACTGTAAACCTGATAGGCCTTTTCCCCATTGCACACTCCAGTACTAAGGACGTTTTGCCAGTATCACAAATTTTCAAGAACTAGTTCTTTTCCAAGATCATATTAATGCCTGTCACCTTTACATCCCACGCATAGCTGCTAAATGAATGCTCCCGAACATGATTCTGGTCTACCTGCCTGGAAGAACTGGACAGAAAAGCTTCTCTCTAGGGAGATTGTTTTACTCTCTCTCATAAGATACTTTGCTCCTAGAGCGTAATATAAAGTACTGTGCCTTTCAGCAGGCTAATCTCTGCTTATAATGGTACTTCAATAATACATGGAAAAGAGCAACAGAAAAAGATGTTTCTGTTGTCAGGTGTATTTTGTTGTCACTAAGAACAGAAGCGTCATTATATCTTCAGGATCACTTTCCATCAGGTAATACATTTCCCTTGGAAATGCATAGTTCACTTCAGTTGAAAAAATCATGCTTGTTTTTCAAAACATGCAGCATAATATCATTGTGCTTCATATATACTTAATACTTCTGGTAACATTTTACTATTTTTACTGGATTAGCTAAACTGTTGAAGCAGCTTAACACGACAGTTACTTAAGCATTCCCAGCACTCAGATAGCCTCAGCTGGCACTGATTTGTAATGCCAGCGTAGCAGCTGGCTCCACAGAGAAAACAAACGCAGGCTGAGCCGCAGAAATGAAGTGCTCCTTTCAGTCCTGAAGGTGTTACACCCCAAAGCAAAGCTTGTGGTAAAGAGATGTTTTTCACATTTCTTCTTCCAGTGTACCCTCCATCCTCCTTTACGTCTCTCATCTACTGACTGTCCTGTTGCTGGAGACCACGACATGCCGCCGGAGCGGTACGCTGGGTGCCACCACCCTTTGGGTTTGCACGGGGGAAGCAGGGAGCTGGTTCAGAGGTGCAGCATGATCTAAAGGGGCATTTCAACAACCTAAGCAGGGTGCAGCGTGTCTCACTGCTTTGTGGCCCCTCTGGAGGCCCGTGCCAGTTGTGACCCACCCAGCTAAATGGCCTTCCCAGCTGCCAGTAGCTCAGATTGCCACAGTGGTAGTGACCTGGTGATTAAAAGGCTATGGCTGAAGCAGAGACATGAAGGTGATTTCTCGTCTGCGTTCGAGTCATGCCCTTTCATTGCCTTCTTGAGATAAGGCTATAGCCAGAGGTGTAGCAAATGCAATTGCTGCTTACTCATGCCAGGAACCTTGATAAAAGAAGTTTCTTAAGTTTTATCACACAAAGAGCCAGCCAGTCACATCGGAGAAAGGTTTAAACTGCTGTGGGGTAAAGGATTTCATCTGGCATTTTATTCAGTGAATGTAGCTCTTGCGTGGAAGCCTCCCAAAGGGACCTAACCTTTTTCGGTGCCTGTCCCTTGCTTTGCAACCTCGAAGAATGGGGCTGCCCTCGCTTTCTGGAGGTAATATTTGGGCTCCTCAGTACTGGTATGAGTTTTCCTGCAGCTGCACGAAGCGCCCCAGAGGCTTTTCCTGGCAGGGTGTGCAGAGCCTGCTAAAAGATCGCAGCCGGGGAAGCGCTGCAAAGGATCTTGCTGGAAATGTTAGGAGATGTGAATCTTCCACAAGGCATCCCATGTAACAGCCAAGCCGCTCAGTCACGACTACTTGGAATACACAGTAATTTCCTGTGTTTTTTCAATCTCACTTTAACTTCTCTGACAGATGGGGAAAGATGACTAAACCCAGGGAGTTTACAAAAGTTCGTCTTGCGGTGTTTGCAAACTGTCTCTGTGAGGTCCATTTTCTCTAATGTAAACACAGCCGTGGCAGGGTGCCGAGAGCCTTTGCAGCAGTTAATCCTACTCAGTTTAAGGCTGCTAACGCGAGGTGTACCCGGCCGGCCCTGCGCTGGGGAGCTGAGCACAGAGCAGCCCTGGGGCTGAGGGGTGTTGGGACGAGACCTTCAGTCCTCTTGGCTCTCCGCAGAGAGCACGAAGCAAAGCAGCTGCAGCTGTGAGACCAGACTGAATTTACCATTTGGGGTCAGTAACTTTCATGTCAGGGGGCCTAGGGTCAGGTGTGGAAGGTTAGATTAAACTCCAGGGGAGTAATCATGTGAAAACGGTTGCATTTGGGGCTGTAGTTGCCCTGTTGTTGCTCTCCCTAGTCTTTAAATCACAGCAAGGAAGTAAGTCTGCCCTGGGGAAGGTGGAGTTTCAGTTCCTCAGCTTTACAAAAGTGGTGCAGATTGTGAGGTATGCAAACCTTTCTCACCAGATCCAGCGGAAAGGTGAAGTAGGCAAGTACGTTAACTTCTTTTAATCTCTGTGTTCAAATTCCCCTCTGAGGAATGCAGGGAGTGTGAGGAGAAGGCATAGACTGGTGGCCTGTGTGTGCTCAGAAGCACGCAACTGAGCGAAAAAAACCCAAACCCAGTAAAAGTCCCAAAACATGGAGACAGCGAATTGGAAAAATAGCTTCTCCCCCATGGATAGTAATTATTCTCAATTAATACATCATCATTCCCCAGTTTACTGCAGAGAGCATCTGATCTGTCATACTGGGGCTGCAGAAAGGAGACGAATGGTCTGTCTGCTCAAGGTCAGTCCATCTAGTGCTCCCTCCTGCAGTGGTGCTTTCCCTGTGGAATACCCTTGCCGGGCTCACCCTTCTGTACTGTGGGCTGTGGCCATTACAAAGGAGGGTGATGGGGTGGCAGTGGCTGGTGGCTGTGCCTCCTCCATGATAAACTGGCCCATAGCCATTGTGGTCACACATCTCCAGCAAGCTCAGAGGGACCCCACAACATTGCTTCCACTGTCCCCTCACCACCTTATATTTCTAATACAGCATTTTCACTGGTGAACTGTGACTGGTGTCAAATGCTTTCTGGCAGTTTGCTGGCTGGTGTTGCAGAGACTTTTTTTGCAGCCAGGTGATGGGCGCTCAGACCTTCAGCTGGCATGAGATGATGTTGCACCATTGATTTTTGGGGAAGTTGTGCTTGGTGGTATCAGCTGACCACCCTCTCCTTTGGTTATTGTTGGTTTTGTCTTCCNACAGGGTGGGACCAGCTACTCTGTATTTACCCCTTTAGTTAGGGAAAGCTTCTGCCAGGGGGAGTTGGAGTCGAGCAGCAGATTATTTTCAAATCCATTTTCATTCCCCGACTCCAAAATAATTTCTGTCTCTCTGTGTAAAATCTGTGCTCTATTTCTTCATCAACCCTAAAAACCCTTGTAATTTTTTCTTCCCCCAATCCATTCCTCTTTCAGGTGAAATCCTCTGTACTTACTTCTGGGAGTAGGCCCCACTTATCAGCCGCATTCCTTTAGCCGTATGGCTGCCATGAGGCCATT
Source organism: Ibidorhyncha struthersii (assembly GCA_013398815.1). Taxonomy (NCBI): domain Eukaryota; kingdom Metazoa; phylum Chordata; class Aves; order Charadriiformes; family Charadriidae; genus Ibidorhyncha; species Ibidorhyncha struthersii. The sequence continues at coordinate 244,031 of VZSZ01002186.1, forward strand.
TATTCCTTTAAATAAAGTAGTGAGGTTTTGGCTCAAAATGCAATTGCACTTTATGTTACAAATCATCAGACAGTGCACATATATGAAGTGTTGCTACCCTGTAAGTGTAATATACTTTCAATATTATGTTTTCCCCAAATTCATGTCCTGTGAGTCTCGACCAGTATGACCAAAGCGACCTGCATTTCTCAATTTCCATTAATACTATCATTTTTATTATCCTGAAAATATGGTTTGACTAATTTTTAGATGTTGAGCAGCCTACATATTACCTGTGGAGGCTGAATGCGTATTATTCCTTCTTCGACCCCTTTCTCTGCATGACGGATTGAATTCTGGTTTACCAGCAGACTAATTAGTGTAATAGTGGCAACTTTCATTTTGTGTTTGCTATGAGAAATAAGGTGCGTAGTGTTAATCCAATCCTGAAATGTACCTTCATTGAAGAATTCCTCCAATATCGAAACGTTAAAATAACCTATACAGTCATGAAGAAAATCGTAAAATAAGAGTAGGGTATAAGCTACTGTCAGATCATTTTCCTTATTCTGCACACAGGCTGAGACAAGGATTTTTATTGTATTAATTTATCCACCCATTGGAAGTGCCCATTTGCTAATTCTGAGGATTACAGATGACAGTTTAATGTCAGCTTTTGAGGTATTTCGCCAGTGACCATTATAAATAAGGCATTCAGCTAACGATCTTGCCCCACATTCTCAGTGGTCTTCTGAGCCTCTCAAGCTGCTGGTGTACCCCTGTAGTCCCTTTCCAGCTGCCAAAACTCCTTTTTCCCTTTGAATATTTCCATGTGCTATCAATAAAATGTCTTCCTAGGTTCTAGAAACACAGGGACAAGACAAGCTTTCTTTTAACCGAGTATCAACATAAATAATAGAAAGGCAACCAGGCCAATAATTTTATTATTTTAATTTTGAATAATGAAACTTTTATTATTATTATTATTTGGGAACTTAATTTTAATTTAAATAATGCAATCACAGTGTTTTCTGGCTGTCGTGAATCTGACACCCGCTCACTAAAAATCCTTCATGATCGCATAGTGCTACCCTGGTGGCTGCCAAAATCGGAACCTCATCAGAGCCTCTGAGGTTTGACTGGATGTTTTCTCACACTGCTTCGTTTTCCCCTTTTGCTTAGAAGTGCTGAGAAGATGCTCGTGGAGGGGGAGGGGACCCGAGAGAAAACGTAAATCACATCAACCTGACTGTCAAGAGGGTATCACTTTTTAATTCCTAGCTCATGTTCCCAGCGGTGGTGGAGCTACAATATTAAATTGTTTTGGTTTACCTCTCGGCTTGGTTTACAGGTGCCAGAAGAGAGGCAGCCCCAGCCCCTTGAGCGCAGAGGTGAGGGACCTTGCAGCGGAAACCTCACCTAGAGGTTTTGTTCCCCGTTGATAGGTCGGGCTGGCGCTCCTTGCAGGAGCAGCTGGGAAGAAATAATTTGCATAACAAAGAGCTATATTATGGTATTGCATTGTGCATTTTGAGCCTTCAGATACCTTGACACGTTCGGTTGCATGTTACATAAATCCGAATTCGAGGTAGAACCGGAAAAACACAAAATAAAATGAAAATAAATGGATGCCCCACAGCTTTAAAGTTAAAACCATTTGAAAACCCTAATTGCAAATACATAAATCCTCAGTGCTTTGAATGTAGCCATGCTGCAAGTGCATTCATCTAAAACCAGGTGGCAGTGGCCATCGGCATGGCTGCCCGGCACACATGGCAAAGGAGTGTGGTTCTCCCTGGCTGGCAGAAGGGTTCGAGGGGGACACAGGGCAAATTCTTCCCGGTGTACAGGAGCTGATGGGCTGGGCTGTGGGGGGCACGTGGGCTTGGGCCAGCAGATGGGATCCAGACGGCCCTAACCTCCCCGGCAGCTGTTTTCGGCCCCTCTTGGCACAGAGGTGGAAGGGCCGTGCACGGCTGGTGGGTTGCCAAGGAGAAGGCTGTGGGTGCAAACGCTTGATGTTTGTCTCCGTTTTTGTCATTAGCCAACAGCAATGCCGCATTGTGGGGGCATTGGTGGTTTGTACTGGTTTAGTTGCACAAGAGGTTACGAACCCCACGGAAAGCTCCTTTCCCTGCCCGGGTGCCTTCCCCTGGGCGCTCCCAGGAATGGCGTGCTCCTCTCCCACCTCGCTCGCAGCAAAGCTGCCCCGCGCGTCTGCTCCTGCCCCACGGCAGAGGCCAGACGGAGCCTGCTAGGGCCCGTGGCGTTTGCAAGACCCATGCTCCCTTCCCTGGCTCCTGTGAAATAGGCTGCTTTGTGCCGCTTACGTGCATCGTGCCCACCTGCGGTCTGGCTGCCCACTCACTGCAGCGTATCTCTCTCCCCCTTTTTTCCCCGCCTTTTGTCTGTTTTTTGACTGAGGAAAATTACCCGCCCCAGGAGTCAGAAGAAATGCAGAGAATGAAGTAAAAGGAGTAAAAATATCCCAGGGAAGGTTTTTCAGAGCTGATCCTCCCCTGAGTCCAATGTCTATCAGACGTGCTTGCGGCACGCAGCTGCATCATGCTGTCAGAAAGAGGGATTTAAAATCTAACCCGCATATGCAACTCTTTCTCTTGCTCCCTTGGATTGAGAGTCTCTGGCAGGGCAGGAGAGTAAATCCCAGCTTAGGAGGGCGGCTCTGTCAGCCCTGCAGGCAGTCTGTATTCCAGCAGGGAGCTGCGTAAGCTCTGTCATCCGTGGTGGTGATTTCTGCAAAACCTGAATATACTTCACCCAGATATTTGTATTCAGCTCAATCTCATCAAGTGGGGAGATGCAAGCTGAGCAAAGAGCATAGAAGACCCTACTGTTCCGTCCTGGTTGTGCATGGGAGAGGAAGACTGCTGAGCCTCTGACAAAGATAACTTGGGGGAAGAGCCAGAGGTAGGCTTTGAGGAAGCGAAAAAACAGGCCATTACAATAGCACATTATGTTTCTTAATGGTTATGGTAGTTTTAGGAAGCCATAACTTTCAAGCGGTTACTAAAAACACAATGTTGTTTGGTCTTCGTGCCTCTGATAGTTACAATCAAATTTATCAGAGAAACGTATTTTTCACAACTAATGAGACTTTTAACATTTAAAACACACTGAAGTTGTGTTGCGCTTTCCTTCACAAGTAATATCTAAAATAAGAGTAGTTGAAAGAGATTAGTGAGGAAAAATTACATAGATCTATTCTTTTGTTTACTTTGTGCACTTGACAGCGCCTGAACAAAGTCAGGTTCTCCGCTTTGCCTGTACAGTCTGTCAGTCAGTTTTCTGACATTTGTTTGAGCCTTTCACATAGCAGAGGAGAAGACGGAACCGGTTCTTATAAAGAAAATATGTCCATGAAAACACAAAGGGTGCCAATGGATTCAGCGGTAGGTAATGTCACTGGGTGATGCTTTACATTCATTCATTTCAGGGGGGAAAAAAAAAAAGATTGAAACAGACTGTTTCTTTTTTCAGCAGAGAATGCTGCTTTGCAGCCTGAGAGCACGAAACACCCCACGAGCACTGATGAAATTTTAAAAAGCAAGAGTTGAAAAAGCAAGAATCTCAGGTAAGCTCCCTGCAGGTTTGGGAGCGTGGGGCAGTGCCAGCCCACAGTGCTTTAATCCTGTCCTCACAGTGCACAGCCACAGGCCCTGAGACAGTCTCCTCTGTCCACAGCAAACGCAGTGCACCCCATGTGTGAAAAACCTCTTTCCTAGGATCTGCAATGGTGCTTACTCAGGGTCTTGCAGAGGCACCATCAGGTCTGTTTTCTCTGGGGCTGCTTCTGCCACGGCTTCAGGAAATGGGTTGTTCCTTTCATAACAACCAAATAGCTTCATCAATGACATCCGTTGCCAGTGTCCATTTTCTACAGCTCACACTAGTTAGATGGAAAAACAGGCTCTACGACTTCTGTCATCCTAATTTCACTCTTTCATAAGAAGTGTGGTCAATTCAAGCAAATCATGCCAGACTGAGCAGAGGATGGGCACATAGTCTGCTCCAGTACACCTCCAGCGAGATCAGTAACCCAGCACGAGGGCAGACACCTAGGGAAGGCTCATCAGAGGAGATTTGATGGGCCACATACCGTACCAGGATGTCCATGGAGTCGTTATCTCCTCCTCCTCACAGAGCTGGACTGAAGAAACAGAAATCGAGCAGGACTGAAAAGTTTTTGGGGTCACTGAGAGCAGCTGGCGGCAGTGCTTTAAACCCTTGATGCTTGCCAGACCCACTGTACTTCCTTCAGGCCAATACTGCAGAGGTCTGCAAGACATAATCTTCCCTGAGAAATGGGAGGTTAGAAAGATCAGAGTACTCTGTGTGCGGACTTTCTGTAAGTATATATATGCAGCTTCTGACACCTACAAGGAATGGCAAATATTTGGAACTGTTTGGTGACAGCCAAATCTGCACAGTATGAAGGACCTCCATGCCCAGCCCTGTGTGTGGCTAAGCGGTCTTCTCTGACTGTCCGTTTGTCCTTGCATTTGTTCTGGGACCTGACTTACCTGGGACATGCAGGTTCTGCTTGAAAGATGTGCTCATGTTTGAGTGAGACTTACTGGGGTTTCATACGGTTGCCTGGAGAAGAGCCGCAGTCTTGCTGAGGCTCCCAGAAGTGTGGCTACACAGCACCCAAAGGACCACAGCGCACCACTGTAGGTGACCCCATGGTTCTGCTCTCCTGCCCGTGCTCTGCTCCTCCTAAAGCCTCTCTGATGCTCAGAGGCTGTTGAAGGGAAATGACCACATCATCTCCTGCGCCTTTGAACTTGGCAAACTGGAGGCAACGCGGTGATGTCTGAACTCCAGCCTAAACCCTTTTTCTTTTTTTTTCCTTTGCATCAACACTGCATTGACTCAAATTCTTTCAAACTCCACATCGTTGGACAAGAACTGCTGCCAGACCTTCCGCTTTGAAGCAGAAGAGAAACACCTCCAAAATTTCCCTAGCCAGTGCCAGAATATGGAGGAAGTCTGCCACGGTGCGTGCCCCGATCCTGCTTTGGGGAATCACTTATAGCTGTTCCTGTTTTGACAGAGCTCATTTACCTCTCCCTAACTGCTGTAATCTCTTAAGAGTGCAATTCAGGTTGTTAATATGAGTACCTTCATAAAGAATTTCCGTATGCAAACTCCCAGTCTGAACTTTGCTATAACAAAATCTGCGTTGCTGGAATATATTTCTCTGCATCCACAATCATCTTTTTTTATCCTCTGTGCACCGTACCCTCCGCTACCTGCTCCAAGCTGCTTTCTGCAAGCTGGAAGTTGTGAGCGTAAGTCTAATTTCACCCTTCAGTAAGCAGGGAATTCAGAAAATTCAGAAGTGCTGGGATCGACACCAGGCGCTCACATTTGTGATAGCGCTCAGAGTTAAAACCGTGAGTGTAGCCTTGTAGCTGCTATGCTGTCGTTTTCTCTGAACGGGAACCTGAAACCTCTCCGAAGTCGGCTGCCTGCAGGCAGCAGCGGTAGGCTCTGCTTGGAGTGCCGGAGGGAGGCTGGGCGCAGCTTGTCGGAGGACACGCACATGTGCACACACATTCGCTGGGCTGTTTCCTGGAGCCTTGGCCTTGTTCTGTCTTGTCTCCGGGCTCTTTAAAGCAAGGGTCATTAGGACTGTTCACTCTGGCATTTGTTCATCCCACATCCTTCTCTGTATTAGACAATGTCTACCTTACAGTGTCTGATCATGATCCAGCAGAAAATATTCCATTAACGTGACTTGAAGAGAGGAACGTATTTTTCCCGGCCTCAGCCTGTGGAGTTAGCTGCAGCATGCTGCTTTGTACACTACGACCGAATCAAACTTCCCTTCATTGCCACCAGCTGCAGAGCTTTATGCCTAAACCCAGGACGCAGAGGGAAAAACCTATGGATCCAAGTCAGAGCAGGAACTGACCTGGAGCCATCCATGCAGCCTCAGGTCGAGCCTGCATCTATCTCCTGTTGTATTAAGCTTTCAAAAACAATTATCTTGAGAAAGCCTTTCTCGTACCTTTACATCTCATTAATTGGTGGGTCCTGCTCTCTGTCATGCTGGCACCTCATAAAGAGTCAAAAGCAGGAGCGGGAAATGACGTGATGAGTCAAACCACAGAAATTCAATGTCGTCTGTCCACAGAAAGACTAGATTGGTTCAGTGGAGGTTGGAAAGGGCATAGCATACATGGAAGTATGCTATTTACTCTCTGTTGACCTTGATCATGGGAAATGACAGCAAAGAAAGAATTAGAAGTGAATTTACAAAGTGACGTAAGGGCAGAAAACAGCAACACAAAGACACCAGTGGGAAAAAGGACTATTTAAGATGGCTCTTGGCTATAGAATGAAGCAAGGTGAAAATGGGTATCAAGTAAATATCAGTAAGATCTGCTTGAGTGTGGAACAGCCTCCAGAAAGAAACTGGGAGAGCCTTTGCTTGAGCCACTCAAAACTAGCCTGAACAAGGTGCTGGGAGAGATACGCTACAGAGAACAACTCTGCAACTGCCATAGGGCTGCAATGATCTAATAGTACTTTCCCACCTTTAATCTCTGTGATCCTGCAGTTAATCATCACATATTCATTGTGAAATCTCTGCTCAAACCGTTTGTTAAGCCTCTATCTAACCAGTGAAATTTTATATTCTCTAGAAAGGACAAACCTAGGAGTTTTAATCCATAATTAAGCCAGCAGTGGGCTTGAAGCCGTGATTTTGCAGGCAGAAATTTGGATCCAGGTCCAAACTTTGTATCTCTACAATGGGTAGATCTGAAATGCAGCTTCTTTGTTTCTGTCTTGCGCTGCTGTAGTAGCTGCTGCCAAGAGATATAGATAGTGAATCAGAGACAGGTTCTTTTCCAGAGCAGTGGCAGTGACTAGCAATTACAAATAGCATTCGACCTCTTGAATGTAAGGGTGTGAATGGAGGCTGGTTTTTTCCTTATGCTATTTTTCCCTTGCATCCTCCCCCACCATTTCTTTTTAAGTGCAGAGGTTGGGACTTGGGTGCGATGAAGACAGCGGTGGCCAGAAAAGAGTCCAGACTGTTTGCATGATAAAGTTGCCTTCCTGGAGCTACAGGATGCGCTTCCTTCGGTTTGCGAGCTGCAAAGCATCGAGGTGGCAGGGGCAGCTGCAATCCAGAAATTTGGTTTTGTCACTCTGAAAGATGATTATAGATCTGTTAGCCACCCCCTGGCACTATGTAGGCTTGCACAACAATTATTCCTGCATCACCCTGCTGGTTGCAAACTTTAAGAATATCCCAGAAATAATGTTGACTTTTCGGCTGACGGGTTCCCAAGCAATGAACAGTCAGATGAGCTGTGACCTGTTGCTCTTCCTCAGTTGCGGAGCAGGTGCAAAGGAAAGTAAATAGCACTGGTGCCCTACTCCCCGATCGAAGGCTTGTTGCTGGATGTTGTCTGTAAATTGGAGAATGTGGTGATGGCAAAAGGGACACCAATAGCGGGCTGGACACAGAGAGGGGAGAGAAATGTGCTGTAACTGGGTCATGAATTGAAACATGTTTCTCTGAAATTTTCTGCCTCTCTCCTCTGCCTCCAGTCACGGACAAGTAGCTTCTCATTAGAGTTTCCATCTCCCTCCTTTATTTCGCCCCTGGTTTTCTTTACGCTGGTCTCCTCCCTGATGGCACTTTTCCATATGTATGGACCAGTCTTATGCAGGTGCAGAAGCAGAGGGGCCTGCCCTGTTCCTACCTTAACCCCAACTTTCTGAACATTTTTATTACTTTCCTTTTACTTGCCACACTCCCAGAGGGTCCTGACAAACAAAATTGGGTAACTCTGTCTTCCCTTACAAACTTAGTATTCCATGCTCCCTACATGCAGCACAGATAAAAGAAATCAGTTTTTTGTATAAAAGTTGATACTTTTTTCTGTGCTTTCCGCAATGAATATGACAGCATATGGTTCATGAATACACTAATGTCTTTTTGATTTTTGCATCCAGATTATGCACATTAGTTACATGAGCAGTTCCTGCGTATGAATAGATGAGCTTCTTATGGGATTTTTCGCTGTGTCAAGCATGGGAAGCAGGTGAAGCTGGAGGAACTGAAAGGAAGCAGTTTTGCTTACAAAGACTGTCGTTCTGGGTTTGGATGTGGGTTTTTTTCACCCAGAAATTTCTTCATGATCTGAAGTTTGCGAGTGGGTTTTTGTATGTGAGTTCATTTTCTTCCCAATGTTGTTTCTGGGGTGCAGAGGGAAGGGTTGGAGGAGCTGAGGCATCTGGGCCTTGGAAGACAGTGGATACTGCCCACCCTCCCCGGCCCTCATTCTGGGTGGCTCCAGGAGAAAGAAGCAGCAGATGGTTATTGAGGAACTGCTTCAGGAGAGGGACTGCATATCATTCTGTAGCTTCTGCAGGTCAGCTAATAAAAGGTTAGAAAGCTCTGCAAAAAAGAACAAAGAAAAGAAAAAAGTAAGAGTTGTGCCTTACCCAGCCTTAATGATTGCCCAGAACACTTACTGGGGAGGCCAGACGACCCATAAAAACCCCAGAATTCAGTTATGCCTGGGAATAGAGTAAACTGAGATCAGCAATAAAGCAGCTTTTGTACAAGTTGGGAGGATGCCGTAACATGCCAGGCTGTTTTGCTAGTAGTGCCTTTCAGGGCTGTGTTATGGCAAGTTACATTTTGCCTGGGCTATGTCCAGAGATGATCTTCCTTTTGCATGTCTTCTTTTTTCCATTAATAAATTTTCTGCTGCATTCAGCCACGGAGCAGAGGCAGTTTATGTGCTTGCCTGGCATTCTTAAGCAGTGGAGTTGGAAGTCAGGCTAAAGGACTCCTAGGTAGAAAGGGCAGAGGAGTGTGTTAGCATAGTGGTGCTGCATTTGCCAACAGACACACTGGTTAGCAAAAGTTATGAGCTAAAAACCACCCCAATATTTTGTACTAGCTTTCTTAGCGACCCTGAAAAGGGATGTCTGAGCCATCTTTCCAGTTATGCTGGAACCATCTTTCTGGTTATGCTATGGATTACTGATCTGTGCCTTTCCTGATTTCTTTCATCATTCTTCCCTTCAGTGGACTTTTCCTGGACTGCTTCAGGAAGGATCCTGTCCTATTTAAGAACACTGCCTCTGGGCAGGAGGCAGGGATAGCCTTGCCCTTGCACATAACTAACTTCCAAACCCACAAATTCAACCTCATGATGAGCGCGTGTTGAAGAAGGGCTCTGTGTCCAGGGAAATCCTCAGATAATGTCCCAATTCATGGGGAAGGATCATGAGCATCAGGTCGGAACCGCAGTGTCAGCGTAACTCTGTTCTCTTCTTGTCCTCCTCTCTCTTCTTTCTCTCCTGTGGTCGGTCCAATTTACGATTGTGGTGGGTTGACTGTGGCCAGCTGCCGGATGCCCACCCAGCTGCTTTCTCACTCCCCCTGCTCAATGGGTTGGGGAGAAAATAATATGAAGAAAAGCTCATGAGTCAGGATAAAGACAGGGAGATCACTTGTCAATTACTATTACAGGCAAAAGAGACTCGACTTGGGAAAAATTAATTTATTGCCATTTAAAATAGATTGGATAGTAAGAAAAAAAAAAGACAAAACAGCCCCTTCCCTCCCTCCTTTTTTTCAGGCACAACTTCACCCCGAACTCCTCTACCTCTTCCCTCCCTGAGCAGTGCAGGGGATGGTGAATGGGGGTTGTGGTCGGTCCATAACAGTTCCTCTCTGCCACTCCTTCCTCCTCACGCTGTTCCCCTGCTCCAGCATGGGTCCTCTCCACGGGCTGCAGTCCGTCATGAACTTCTCCACCATGGTCTCTCCACGGTCTGCACGGGGACACCCTGCTCCACCATGGTCCTCTCCAGGGGAATCTCTGCTTTGGCACCTGCAGCATCTCCTCCTTCTCTGACGTAGGTGTCTGCAGGGCTCTTTTTCACATTTTTCGTCACAGCTTTCCCTGAGGCACCACCACCTTGGCTGAGGGGCTCAGCCGTGCCCTGCAATGGGTCCATTGGGCCTGGCTGGAACTGGTTGTGTCTGGCATGGGGCAGCCATGGCTTCTCCTCACAGAGGCCACCCTGCAGCCCCCACTGCCACAGTGCCTTGCCATGGACACCCAGTGGAATGACTTTCACTCAGATAGTCAGAAAGTCCTTTCTGAGGGGCTGAAGTTTTTGCTCTCTGTTACTCAGCGGTGATGTGCTGTGGGTGCCTGGGGGTGTCTGCTGCTGCCACCGCCACCTCCAGTGGCTGCTGCTGAGGGACCTGTGGATGGATGACACACCAAGACTGGTGTGTGCCAGGGCAGATGCTGCTGAGCGGGGCTGGCGTTGGAGGCAGCTGGTGGGACGGTAACAGGATGTCCCTGTGTAATGGTTTGGGCTGGACACCAGGACATTCTGGAGGAGGGAGAGGGGTGTTGAGGGGGGTGGCGGTGGCTTGTTGGTGATGCGAACCCTGGCCGCAGGTCCACTGGGGTGTGAGGGCTCCTGCACGGAGCCCACAGCCACGTGGATGGGTGAACGCGCAGCGTGTGCTGCGACCCTGCAAAATCATGGCCGTGGCTTCAGAGTGCTTCAGTCCTGAATTTTAATTTTTTTTTTTCCTTTTAAGGCCTCATTGCAGACTGGGAACATTTGTCGCTTGTGTACCCGGCCAGGGTCAGAAGTCGTCTTCCTTCAGAAGTTACAACTTGCCACCAAGCAACCCCCTCTCTGGCACTCGTTGTTGGTCAAGCGTTGCCCACACTGTCATGCCCTGTGGGGATTTCTCAGAGCTGAGAGGAAGGAGGTGAGGGTGTATTTTTTTCTCCCGGGCTGAAAAGATGGCAGCAAGCGAGGAGCTTTTGAACAGGAGAAGTATTGCAGGGAAAGGCAGGGAGGAGGCATGTGCGGCTGGAGGAAGGCTGGGGCTGAGGCTTTTTGGATTTCCTGAAGCTGTGGGATGTGGGAAGCACCGTGGGTGACAGACTTGGATGGAGGTGAGGAAACGGCCCAGCGCGCGGTGGGCACCGGCCCAGGAGGAATGTCGGCCGCCCTTCTGTGGGAAGCGGTCCTCCCCTGCGCTGGGCAGCCACGGGCGAGGTGTGCTTCAGCTACCAGCTCCAGCTCCGAGCTCTGACGGCTTTGCAGGGACAGTCCCATCGTTCCCACACAGCAGGGCCCTGGCAGTCTCCCGTTCCCGTTTGCAGCCTGGCCCGCAGAGCCGGGGGCTCCCAGGCTCCTGCTGGGGAGTCCCGGGGGGCCGCGGAGGGTTAGCGTGCACACCCGGGGCAATGCTGCTGTCCCGGATGCAGGAGCCGAAATCACTAACTGTTCGCCAGCCTGTCTTCTGACTGTGTTTTATGTAAGAAACCCAGAGCTCTAGCACTTTTTCTTTCCAATCAAGAATTCATCAAGACAACTGCAGTTGAGCATGGTGTAAAGCAACACGCTAATATGGGCTCCTGTTGCAGTTTTAGTTTTGCAGATGGTTGCGCTTTGTAACAGATACCGGCATGAACCAAACTTCTAGATCCAAATACCTCCCAGCTTTTAGATCTGAATCCTGTATGTTCAGAACACTTCTGCTTAATTGTTAGTAAACCAGTATATTAAATGGCATCAAAGTGTGGCCATGAGCTAGAGATTTTGTCGGTGAGGTTTAACCTTTGCAGTTTCAGAGCCAAAGCTTTTCATAAAGGAGAAATTCTATGGTAAATGTAAATAACACACACGTCTGGAGGATTAGCTGTCTCTTGTCCAGAAATGCCACACCTTGTAATTAAAGAAGAGGCTGTTAGTATGTGACATAGGAATGCAGAGGGTGTGGACCATCTCAGATTTACAGGCTATCAAGTTTATGAAAGAGACTAAATGCTGTTTAGTGTTACAAAGGTGGTAAGACCTTTGTTCAGCATTGCCCCAAAAATCTGGCAAGCCTCTGATGGGAAAACACTTTGCAAGTAAGATCTTGCTGGAAAAAGAATCTGTAGGAAAAATTCAGTAGGGAAACTCCAGTAGCTCCTGAAATGACTGCTTTTTTTCATGCACTGCAACAGGATAATGGTGTATAGGCTGAATATGAGTGTGTGTGTGTACAAGTTGCCTACTGTGAACTGGAAAGTTTTACTGAATATTTTAATTTAATTTTACAAGTATCCATTAAAATAAAAGTACGTGAGTGAACTTTTGTGCCAAAATAAGTACAACAAAAGCATTTCAGTATGTGAAAAACAGTATCTGTGATGAAGATCTGAATGTAAGCACAGGGCTGAGGAAATCATTTTGGTCATGTCCTTTCCAGTGAGTTGCCGTACCTGAGGATATTTATAGCTTTGTAGAATAATGAATATTAACACTCGTCATCTCACATCCAAAGTGTCATGTTAAAAAAGGGATTTGAACTAGAGATTAATGCAGTGAAAATTACGACATTTGGCTCAATGAAAGAAAATCTTTGAGTTACCCATAAAAGGCTCAAAATGGGTCCATGCTCAAGGACAGCCTTTTTTTTTCTTTTTTTCTCCCCCCCCCGCCAGACCACCATGGTGACTCTGTGCTCCAGGCCATTGTGTCCCCATCTCGGATCTGGGTAAGGCTGCCTCCAGGACTCCTCTATGGGTCAGTTGTAACACCTCTCACTAAATCCAATGAGTTTTGCAGTGGCTTTGGTACTCATGAATGGGCTGAAGAAGAGAATTGAATCAAATGCAGTAACAGGGTACTAGAATATAATCAGAGACCTACTCTTGCACAGCAGCGCTCACTAGAAGTTTGCACCAGGTCCCCTGCAATGAAAGCAAATTAGGAGACTCGATTGCCAGACTTTCCTGCCTGGTGAATATTTTGCACGCGCAAAAGTTTCACTTTTCTGAAAGAATCACAGAAATCCCCTCCTCTCAAGGCAATTGGACCTTTAATGGGATAAAGAAACATTAGCTACAGTGCTCAGAGTGAAGGGGGAGGCAGCTGATTCAGATATCTGGAGTCTGGAGGGCACCGTTATAATTCAAAGCTTGACCTCCAGTTGGACAGTATTTCCCTTCCATGCTAGGACTGGATTTGGTTGTGTCATTACAGACGCACCATTGTGAGGCCAGATTTTGCCCAGCTGCTACACCGGGTACACAAAGAGCTGAGAAAGCTGCAGGGAGCCTCTTCGTTGTGTGTTCCTGGACAGGGGCCAACCTACCATCAAAGGTTGCTCATTTCTTGAAAAAGCACAGGGCTTGCTCCATCCCCCAGCAATGCCATGACCGAAAGGTGTCTGAAGAGAGATGGGAAGGGTATTTCCAGTGTCCCGGTTTGTGGGACACAGTGTATGAGGTGGGCTGGAGAAGGAAATCTACAGAGAAGATAAGCAATGCCTGAATGGGAAGGTGCGGAAAAACATCTCTCCGGGACAAGATGTAAGGCATGATAGAGCTTTTAATGGGCGAGCTGTCATCAAATTTCTAGTAATCTTTAGCTATGTGTTTCAGTATGCCTCTGACTGATTTTTACATGCATTTGCAAAAACTCCTGAAGCTCTGCCTCTGACCAGCACAATTCTTTGTGTGTTAGTTTGCATCAAATACAGCCTAATTCTTATGTAAAAATTCCATGGGAAAATCCAGGAATGACTGCATAACTGATTTGGTATGGCACTGGGCTTTAATTGTTTTCAGATTTCAGTTTTCAAGGCCAAGAAACCAAAACCCTAAATAATGTTTCATTTCTATCCCTTTGCAAACTGAGTCTCTGTGGAATGCACAACTGTAGCACTCCGCGCTGTATATAGAAAAGCACTTTCAGTGTCCTGCAGATGTCTGCTCAGTAGCTTCCATATGGCAAATTACTTGTTATTGGACCAGACTCTGCTCATGCTTGTGCAATTCTGTTGCAGTTGGCGAGGAGGTAAGGCAATCACAGCTCGATCTGGCCCGTTGGGTCAAATAAACTCTCTGCACACTCGAGTAGGGGTTTCAAGCTGAATAATGCTGCTGGAACAATTTCCAGCCCTCACTCATACTGGTGCAACCCCGCCTTTCAGAGCACTTGAAAGGCTCAAGGGTTCGGTAATAGGTTAGGAGTTCTCCGCCACCTGAGCGCTGGGCTAGGGTGGAAACTCTTGGATATTCCTGCCACCTGAGAAGCCTTTATTGGCCCAATGCAATAAACTGGTGGTCTTAGTGAGGTAAAGGACCAGATAATTATAGAAACAAAATCTTCCTCCAGAAACTGTTCTCCCTGTCAAGGCTGAAATATTTTGGCAGGGGCAGCTTCCTCAGTGCCTCTCAAGCTCTGTATTTTTTGTGGCTTAAGAGAACACTGCATTCACTCAGGGTTTTGAGCCACCGAACTCCATTCTGCTTTCTATTTATAATATTTTCCATGTTGTTTTTTGTGCGACTTCTGTGTGTATGTCTGAAACAAAGACCAAAATTTGAATTTAGACTCTGCAACCCAGTCTTGCCAGTACTGCTGTCTGCGCAGCCTGGCTCCGTGCCCACTTGGTTTCATGCTGGTGGCACTATGATATGAGGAGGATATGTTTTGTGATGATGTTGAGTGATGGGTGGAAATAGTTTCTTACATTCAAAAGCTCATTTTGAGATATTTTTGATGCAAATGTGCTGGCTTCAGGTGAGTTGCACCTGCCTAGTTCAGGTCAGGTCCAACCTAACAAATGCAAGCTCATGAGAGTCCACCTGAGGATACCCTAAGCTTTGAAGATCCCTCTTATTTAATCAAAAACTTCGCAGTAAATCAAAGTTTTGTCCAATCAGAAAAGCTGAATTTGTCCTAAAGTTTTTTGATAGGTACTGCAGTTAAAGAAGAGTTCAAACAATGCATCAGGCCACTGGGCAGATAAGGCAGAAATTAGGTGACCCTAACTTGTCTGCTTTTGCAATACAGACAGTGGGGACACATAAATAAGGTTTGTTCTTCTGGCTACCTTGTTTTGGTTTGCAATTTGAAAATCATATTTGTAGCTCAGCTAACTTGAAAATGGCAGGGAACCCCAGTCTAGTTATGAAGAGACACTCGCCATCTGCAGTCTAGCAGTACTTGCCAACTATATGTTTGGGACACAGCAGTCTAGGCAAAAGTGGTATCATCTGACCCTAATATATCTATTTCTCAGTTTATGGTGTTGTAAGCATGTCAACAGAGCGGTTCTCAAACATGGCACATTTTGAAACAAGTAAATTATAGCACTAATCTAATGGCTGAATTTGTTTTTCTGACCTACTTAATTAAAAAAGTGTCTAAAAATGGAAATGCTGTTTAGCTTAACACGAAGACAGAGCTGGCTTTTTTTTCCGCCAACATCTGTGTCCAGAAAGGAAGAAAAATCCTGTTTTGACTGGCCTTCCTCCACCAGTCTTTTTTTTATTTTTTTTTTTATTTCTTGTCTAAAGCAAAGTAAGTTACATAAACATTCCACCTCTTTCCATAAATTGGCTGCAGTTTCTGAACAATAGAGTTACTGTGAAGAGAAGAAAACCACAGACACACCCCACAACTGTTGGTCACACAGCCAAAGAGAACTAAAGACGCATTCTTTGAAAGTACCAAAAAGGAAATCCATGGTCTTAAGGCAAGACCTTTTATGTTATGTTTGGAAATGTTTCTCATTTCTCTCTTTCTTCCCCCACCCCCGCTGCTGCTTTAGCTTTCTTAGCTCAACATGTTTGAGGGAGTGAAATGGCTCTAGACAGAACTTTATTCTTTGTTGAGATGTGTTGATAGTATTTGTCAGTACTCACTAACCTGAGACTGGATAGTGAAAGAAAACTGAAAAGTGGGATTTCAGAAAGAGGAAAGAAAACATGTTACTAATAATGCCTTTGAGGCTTCCTCAGTATAAAAAATACTTCACTTGAAAGAAGAGAGAGGCTAAGACAGAAATCTCTGTTTAAAGCTGATAGTTCTCAGTTGTAAGAGTAATAATTCTCTTCAGAGAACAATAACTCTGTAGAAACAATTGTTCTCCTCTCTGAAGCATCTCAACACGCTTTCCAAATGGGAATTCACACCCATCGCCGCCTGCGTTCCCCAGCTGGGCAAGCCGATGCACCAGGAGGTTAGACGGTCCTGTCAGAGTCACGCTACAGCAATAAATACACTCTGAATTACTCTCCTCTGCTGTATCCACCAGCCGGCACAGCCTTCTAAACACAGAATACCAAGCGGTTTGGCACTGTCTGTCGATATTCCCTCTTGGAGGTTCTGGGATTATGATCTCAATGAAGGCAAAGTTGCCACTGATCTTACTGGGAGTTAAGCAAGCGTAAAGTCAGCAGAATCCTGCAGGCAGCAGGAATGCACAACAAAGCGATGTCTATAAATCAGCGACAAGGTGTCTACTCGCCTCCTGCTTACTGGTATGTGCTGCGGATGTAACAGCAGCCCTGCACGCAGCTGTAAAACCCAGCTGCTCTCTAGCCAGCAAGAGGGCACGGCGGAGTTCGCTGGCTCGCCTTCGCAGCAGCCCACGCTCCAGCCTCCCCCCCGGCAGACCCAGCCAGGTTTGAGCAGCCGCCCCGCTCTCGGGCCGGCCGGCTGCCAAGGCTCCCTGCTGCACGCCAGCCCTGCTGTCGCAGCCCTCCTCGGTGGGGGCACTTCCCCTTGCGCCCCCATCTCTCGCTCCAGAGCAAGTCAGAAGCAGCGTTCGAATTATCTGCAAGGAGTGCGCCTGTGTTTCTGAGTGCATCTCTGTATATGTTACCAAACATGCTTTGTTCGGGAAAGCAGCAGGAGCAAGAAAATGTTATACCATGTAAGGAAGAAACCAATGAAAATAGCTGTTCTTCTGTTAAGGTACCAGCAGAAAACATGTTCACTTTTCTTCCAAAGAAAAAAAAAAAGGAAACATTCAGAACAAACTTCAAATGCAAGAAAATAAACAAAAGGCTTCTGAAAACTGAAGATGAATTTTTAGAACATCAGATGGTTCTCTGCAATATTATTCTGTAGTCATAAGTTTGTGTCATGGTACTACTGAGACCTTTTAGACATGATTGGGCCTCTCTAAGATATACGGTGTACAGAAGATGCTTCCAGGCCTCCAACTTAAGACAGAACACAAACGAAGGAGGAGAAAAATGAAGAATTACAATCACTTGCATGCTAAACCCAACTATATACAGAAGCTAATCTGGTTTTAGACCCTGTAGTGGCTGGTAGGTGCAATACACAGCATGTGGACTGAAAAAGGTTAAGTTTTTCTGTTTGCCTGCCAATTCGTTTCTCTACTCCACCCTTGGTGTCCAACTTTCCAATCCCTGAGTCAGTGTCTGAAGTCAAAACAACCAGCTGGGCCTCACTGAACCTTTCACTGTGGGAAAGCTCAGCTCAAAATGGCTGCATTGTTTCTCTGTAATCTTATCCTCAGTGCTTAATATCCTCAGCAATTCACAGAATTTTCAGGATTGTGTTTTGGCCCTATGGGAAATGCTGACCTAAATGGTGTGAAGTTTTTGCTCTTATGTTATAAGGGAAAATATTATGAAAAAGTAAACTATCCATTTACTATCTCTGTTGATATATTTTACCTACCACTTGGAGCAGAAAGCCACAGGATTGAACTACATACATACACCTTTTTTTCAGATTAATTCCTTAAACAGAATCTGATGACCTGCTAAGATGAAAGACATGACACTGGAAATGTACCTGTCATAAAGAATGTGTCATACTAACATCTACTAATGGAGAATAGTTTGTCCCAAGATTGTCAAACCGCTTTACGAAATTACTCATGGGCAAAGCACGCGGTATCTATTAATGTCCGAAGATCCTTATATAGACACAAAAAAAAAAAAAAAGTGATTAAGAGTAGGATTACATGGCACAGGAAGAATCTGAGAACAAGAAGACACATACTAATTTTGGTGTTGTTGTTGTGTTGTAGCAACACTGCCAAAATTTTTAATATTGAAATACAGCAAACAAAGGCCATGTTTGAAAACATCTCAGGAGGATCTCCAAATGTAAAGAAATAGAAAATGCGGCACTTCAGTATGAGCAGCGTGTTACATTTTGATAGTTGGGCAGAAAGTCCTGTGAGTATTTGCTGTGTGTCACGCAAACAAACGTGCCTCCCACTGAAGAGCCTATTTTAGTGGTGCTAGCTAGTCTCACGGGTGCGCTTGTTGGAGTAGGTGTCAAGGAAGGTCTTGTGAGCTGACCTCGGCTTTGGCAAGGAAAACCCAAGGAGAATCCTCTTAGTATAGTCTTATTCTCAGCTGTGAGCTGAAGGCCAGAAATCCTACCTTTGGTGGCGAGGTTTTAATATCAGGCCACTATTGCGACAAGGTCTTTGAAGTCAGTTGCGTGGTGAGGACCTGTTCATGTACCTGTTGTACAAATTGCTCATGTGTACCTGGGAGAGCAGTGGTCAGGCAGGCTGGGGAGCAAAAGCAAGACTTTTCACAGCCAAGGTGGAGGGTTGGGGGGTGGGCAAAGTCCCTAGCATTTGGTTGGTTTAAACCATCTGATTCTCTCATTAAGCACTTGATGTTAATGCAGTGTCTCTGATGATCGGCTTATTAAGATGATGATGATGTAGTAGAAGAATCACTTACTGGACAAACTCTGAAAAGCTCTGGAGCTTCCCAGTCATTACAGATGGGTAAGTACTGCAGGAGACTAATTCTTACAGCAGACAGCTGCAGCCTTCTGCTGCTGGACCTTGATTCCCAGTCTATGCCTGTTTCCATCCTGTTCCATAGCCTTGCTCCTACCTATGGTCTTCTTTTAGTGGTAAGCATTTTTTCTATGGCACATGTAAACATCTTTTATTTCACAGTGCACTTTTCTAATCTAGTCTTGGGTATGGGAGCTGAGGTCTTGAGATAACTGATGACTGGGTAGTTTTGTGTGCTCAATTTGGAGAATTAGGCAATAAGCATCACTCATGCACAATGAATATACTTGTGTATGTAAATTAGGTTCCTGCAGTTAAACATATGACTGTGAAAGATTTGGTCCTCCCATTTAGGGTTTTTCCCCCCTTAGGGAAAGGAACCCATTTTAGAAAACATAGATATCAGACGTCCGGTTCAAGTTTTCAGTACTACTTAGTTTACATGAAAAATCACCTCTGACGCATTTCTCCGCAATACAGCATTTGCACAGTTCTCTTCCCCATTGCTTGTGAGAGGGTCTCTCCTCACCAGCCTGAAATTCAAAAAAGATCAATTGTGTTACAGTTGCATAAAAAAAGAATGCTGCAATTGTGACCACAGCAAATTATACCAAAAGATCTGTTGCTGATCTATACAAAGAATGTCAAAGCCCTTCCACAGCTATTTGCTTTGGCGTTGTCCATGGCACTGTCCTTGGGCACCATGTGGGGAACGTGCAGGCGCCATAGGGGCTTGGGCTTTTGGCTTTCTTAGGAGCAGTCTGCCAGACAAATCACAGGGATTGTGCAACTGAGAATTCAAACTGATTAGACATGTGTTTTTAAGTGAAATTGGAAATTAGGAGATCAGTGAAGACAGATGCAGCATTATGTATAAAAATATGCAACTTGGTTAAACTGAGTTTCACGTGACAATATGTCCTTATAGCGATTTTAATAGAGGAGAACTCTCCCTTCTGTTGACTTTTCTGACTTCTGTTCTTTGCTCTCCAATAGCCCTGAGCTTTCTTACTATCCAAATCCAAGCAGGCCTTATAACAAGGCCTCAGAGTTCATAACAAGGCTTTATAAGCTAGTGCAATCCTTAAAACTAAGTAGCCCACCATAAAAATTACAGCAACAGGTAAACCCTTGAAACTTGTCTACTGGCACAGCTGACACAAAGTCACAGCTCAGGGGCACGATCCACCCCAGGGGATATCGGAGGTAACTGGGCATGCTGCAAGGACTAGGAAGGACATTGTGTAATGATCTTAGAGCCAACATGCTACTGAAAGACATACTTTAAATAATTGCTTACAGTCAAAGTCTATAGGCATTTGTACTGCTTTACAGCTTCTAGTTTCTAAAAAAACCCACCTTTCTTAGTGTAAAGTTGCAGCCTGGTAGACAAATATTCACATGGTCACAGTCGAACATCCCTAGCTTTTCAAAAATTGCTGTATGTGTGATAGGATGTGGGCCAGTCTTGCATAGCTACCTGAAATCCTGATACCAAAGCTGCAAGAGATGTACTCCTGAGAGGATCAGAATTTTTTTTTTTAAAGCTGAATTATGCACAAATATCTTTACATAGTTCATAATTCCATTACATCTTTATTGCATTTCCTTGTTAGTTGGACCAGGCAAGTTTGTGATGCCCTCAGCTCTACTGTGGTCTGCTTGTATTCCTTGCTGTGTTAATTTTTCTCCCAGGTATGCTATTTTCATTAGGGAGAGTTTATACTTTTGCTTGTTTTGCTTTAGCACGAAACACCAGCTCTTTCTACTTGAAGTCCCCACTCGTGCACTTCTACTGTTTTTCCTCAGACCAAAACATAATCTTTGTAAACCTTACTACCTTCTACAGCAATGAAAACACTTATTTTCCAGTAAAACGTCTCAGGTGCCAAGCACAACCCAACTGGCAGTCTGAAGAAACTGTCTCCCAAAAAGGTTGGTGAATATTGTGCAAACATGAGCTGTTTTGCTAAAAGCGCCTGCCAGAGCCCTTCTGACACACCAAGCTTAGAAAAATATTTGGCATCAAGCCCTTCTTCCAGAATTTCTCCATTTGTAGACAGTGGAAAATGCCTTCTTTTCGTGTATTCAGATCTTCTGGGTCAATGCATAAGCAAAGCCTTCTATCTTTAGTTCAGCAATGGCTGGCAAACACGCCCACTCTTTTAGCTTCTACTCAAGACACAATTCTTTGTTTAGTTGGACCATTTCAGTCTCCTAGCTTCTCCTTTGAGATGACAGGATATTTTCTAGGGCAGGAGCCGCAGGACGGATGAGATCTTTTGGCTTGTTTCTTTACCTTGAGTGGGAACATGGTCCCCTGCCCCTCCAACTTGCAAGTCGTCCTGTGACTAGGAACTTAGTGGCATTCCATTACAGACATCATACACCTCTGCAGACAAACCATACACCACATGCTGTGAACAGGTTCAAAGACTCGGAATGAGGATTTCTCAAAGCCGAGCAGAAATGAAGTCTCGTGGAGATGAGGGAAGAAAGGGACTAAGGTTGCTCTTCTGTGCCACTAAGCTAATTCAGCAATCTGGCTGTGTTCGTGGATGTCTCTGTTCCTCCCCATCTGGCTTGCAGGTCTTCCTGTAGACTTCCTGTTAAATTTCATCGGTTACCTATTATACACTATAGCATGCTGTGTGGGCTTTTGCATAATTTCCTTATCCTGACAGAAACAGGTGACCAAGAAATGCAAAGAAAAAGTAATTTGGGCTTAAGTTCCAAAGAACAATTCCTTAAATAAGCTGTATATAACGCAAGCTACTTTATAGTTATTGTAAATCATATATAGTTATACTTCCCACATGTACCGGGGCAATTTATTCCAGTGCTTGAACATCAATTAGTTTATAACTGCAGAACTTGAATATTAACAACATCTGTAGGGTCAAGTGATCTTGCAAATATTTCATCAAAATCCTTGATGTTGTAACTGTCCAGCTGCTATATAAAAGGGCTGAGGTCCAAAGGCTTTGCTGCATCACTACCCAATTAACAAAACCAAGGGCCTTTTCTGTACAGAATGTAAATCTTTATACCTACTCATACCAACTAATAAGGCTCCCTTATCAACTAGGCTCTCAAGAATTCATTTTTTTTTCTATTGTTTGAATTGCTGTAATTGCCCAGAGCCCTCAAATGCTCAGCTCTAGACGAGATGGAGGTCTGCTCACGTACATTATGTTCTTCCTTCAGAGTGAGTTACTGCACAGGCAGGTTGCACCACATTCTAATATAGGCAAATCCTGAATGTAAGCTTGTCCCATGAACACAATTTGTGGGTAACAGCAGAAATAATTACTCAAAGTAAGAGTTATTGCTGTGTTCTCTGCCTGATAATAAATGAAACAGAAAGAATAGAAAATACTTGTGGCTGATAATGAAATGCTAAATGTCTTCCGGAAAGGTCTCTTCATAGCTACACAGAACCATAGGATACTGCAAGGTACAGTCCTTCCCTCCTTCACACCCGCCTATCATTTCTGGCAGCTGTTTGTCTAATTTGTCTAAAAATCTACAAGGATGGGATTTGCACAGACTCCTTTGGTACCCTGTGCCAGTGCTATGCTACCTCTTTAGAAACAGCCTGTTCCCCACTGCTCTGAAACAGGTTTGGCTCTTCAATTTGTTTGCTCTCCAGACATAGCAGGACACTGGTGACTCATCTTAAAACATGAAGATAATACGTGCTTTTCAGGCAAGAACATATTTGGATGAACAATCTGTAAAACTGGTGTTTCTTCCTTTTTCAATTAAACTGTTTGGCAAAAATAGATATTAACTTTGCTTTCCTGTTAAAGAAACTGTTCAGGAATTCTGTGGGAACCAGTCCCACCCAGCTCACAGTGGCCAGCTGGTTGTCAATGACTCTAAGTTCTCCATGGGCCAGCTTATTTTTCATACCATTGCAACTGTCCTCCCTTGTGTGCTTGTGCTCTCTTGCAAAGATGTCGCAGCCAAGCTGCGTGCTTCGTCCCTCCCATGCGCTGCGGCTGGGCGCGGGGCTAGGCGCCCATTAACTCTGCCCGGCTGCGGGGCCGGCCGTGCTTCTCCTGGGGGTGTGTGGGCCTTGGGTAGGTATGGACAGGATAGCCCTCCCAGACAAAAGAATTCCTTGCAATTCATAATGGGGATGTAAAATAGAGCAGAAGAGGAAAAAGCAGCAAAAAGAAAGAGAAGCTCTCCATGCCTGCCATTTTGTCTAGTAACAAACAGGGACTGGCTGTTTCACGCAGCTCGGCTGGGGTCTGTGTTTCTCATCTGTTTCCCATAATAGTTCCTTGTTAACTACCAGATCCTTAAAAAGAAAGTCACTTTTGTCCCTTTGTTTCAATTTCAGGGGCCTTTGTTGTATTCTGAGTGTGGAAATGTGGATTTTTAGCTTGTAAATGGAAACTCAGAAAAAAAACTTTTCCAGAAATTAAACCACCACAACTAAAGGATGTCTGGATTTTTTTTTATATGGTCTTTATACATGGATTGTTATGTGACCGTGTTTTAAAACCATTTTCTTTTAATAGGCTTACTTCTTTTTATATGGAAGGGAGACCCAAAACTCTCAATAGGCTAAAATTCACTCAGATATTTTGTCACAACTGCCTAAAGTAAAATCCAAGTTCCTGCAAAATACCATTTTCCCTGGAGACTTCTCTCTGTCACTGGCAGCTGAATAATTAATAGACAAAACAAGTGCTTCAAATAAGCTTGTTTGGGGGTTCTCTCCACATGCAATGTGAAATACAATGGGTTTGGGAATTTCGTGTTAATTCCTCTTAGAACAAGCAGGATAAAACTGCTGGCCACTTAGCAAAGCAGGAAATTCCCTAAGTGCAAATACACTTCCAGTCGTCTCCCAGGGAAATTGAAAGTTGCGGGAGAGAGAGAGAGAGAGAGAGATATTTTAGTGTAGTTGGAGGCGACAAACCAGGCAATACATGGCCTCCCTGGCTTCCTGCTCCGGAAGAGCGGCACAGGGTGAGCGTGCCCAGTGGCCCCTGGCAGAATCATCCCAGGGGCCACAAAGATGGGATTTTGAGGTGACATTTCAGTCACAGCAGTTGCCGCTCGATATGATGCAAGGGGCGGCCCGCTGAAACGCGTATGTAGAGCCTGGATGTCCCTGCAAGCAGCATCTCCCGCGGCGGCAGGCAGGTCGGCCCACTGCCGGAGCTTGCAGGCTGCGGCACATCGGGCCGCTCGACGTTACTCCCGGCCCCTGGCCAGGATGGTTGCTAGCAGAGGAGCGAGAAGGGGGGAACCTGGCATCTTTTTGGGCACTGCTTCCTCTTGCACTGCTGCCTGTGGCTGTGGCAGGAACGCAACAGCAGGGAGGCATTTGGCAGCGCCCAGAGGGGATAGTGTGGTGAGGGTCCTCCATGGCAGCACTGCAGAGCAAGGCTGCCCGAGGGGGCCGTGCCATCTCAGGGGGGTGAGTCCACTTTGAAGACTGGAATAGAAAAATGAGAGAGGAAGGAAAAAAAGAGATGTTTGGTACAAAACATCTAGGCTCCTGTGTCTCCTGTGAAAACGGGTAGTGTAATGAGGGAGGAGGGAGGCACTTTTACTGAACAAGCAGCTGGGACAAGGGTGTGATGAAAGAGAGTAAATCCAAACCAGAGGTTTGGCTGGCAAACTTTGATCCTCCTCAGAGATGTGGTCTTTTTTCTCTGTAGACTCGAGCACTGAAGGGTCTTGTGTAAAGAAAGAGCCATTTCCATTTTTCTGGAGATCAGGAGACCGTACAGTATCTGCAGGGAGAGAGACCTCTCAAAACATTTATGGTGTCATGTGTTTGTTCATTTGTTTTTCCCAAGGGGGTTACAGCTTTCATTGTTACATGCTGCATTTAGGGTTTGCGATCTATGGCAGTTGTACAGTTTCACTCTAGCAGTTTTATTCAAATATCAGATGATACTTTAACCTAATGGACACGTTCGAAATCCTAGAAGTATTTTTCCCCTATATCTTAAATTGACATTGCTATGCATATGTGTATGCTGTGTATCCTGCCATACATATATTTTTCCTGCTTCTTCATGCACATCCTGATGACATGCTATGGTAGCACGTTCTGGTAATAGACTGGAATAACAAAACCACTTTTTTTTTCCCCTTCTTCGAAAGAACCACACTCCATTAGCAAAGATATTGAGATCTTATTCTTTACTACAGCTGGTCCTTTCAGGCATTTATCTTACAATATCACCAGTTCTTGGATGACATTCCCTTCAGTCAAGCTACATGCTTCCCTTTCTAAATTTAAAGCTTACTCAGTGTACACAGTCTCTGGTAGGAATCCATCAGTCGGCAAGTTTGTTGAAGGTGTGATGTTATCGGCAGTTCAGTTTCATGATTTTCCACGTGCTGAAGTACTGTACAAGAAAAGCAAAGCAGCAGGGGAAGTGTGCGTGTTAGGGAGGATAACAGCATAGCAGAAAGCTTCCTGATTCTCAAACAAGTGGGAATTCCTTCTGATAACATGGGATTACAGTGGATTTGCAAGCAGGGCATTGGGTTTTACTAAGTCGGTGTATCAAAGCTTTCTCTCCCCATTATCAGCTGGTTGAGTGATGTTTGCCTGCACCATTTCAGATGAGAGGTTGGAAGTCAGTGTAGAACATCATTGCCTGCCAAATCTTGTAAAGTGACAGTGACTGCAAAGCACGGGGCTAAATGAAGGGGCGTATATGCGCACTCTTTTTGTACTGTGCAGTAGAGAGGAGCTCTGTGGGGAGAGCAGAGACCTGGGAGGCACAGCATGTGTCCTGCTCTTAGCTTCATACTGCTGTGTTTGGGGATGTACCTGTACCGTGAGGCCTCATATTAAAGCACAGACTGTTTATATTTCTGTGGCATAGTGCTGTGAGGTACTCATCCACCATCATCCAGAAGGGAGATGCGGCTAGAGAGCACGCAGTCCTCCACCCAGTCTGCCTAGGATTTATGGTGACATCTTCATCATCAACTCTGTACAAGGAGCTCCCTGCACCTTTTCATTCTCTGTTTCCCAGGACAGAATAGTCCTTTATATCCCATTGCTTAAGTCTGGAAAGTTGAACTAAATGAACAATACAAAACTAAAATACAAAATGACATTATTGCTAAGTTGTGCCTTTAATTTCAGAGCTGCATGCTGTGGCAGACTGTGACTTCTCTTTTGTCCAAAAACCTTAGATTTAGGAGGCTAAATAGTGAGTAAGTGTCCAGGGGAGCAAGGAGCTAGAGGTCAGCGGTGTTGATGTCACATTCACTTTGCCTCTATAAGAGAATTAATAAAGATTTACACAGGCAGAAAAAGGAAGGATTGAAAGCGTGAATGAAGCCAGAATGAAAGGCGATTGCATAAAAGACAGGCCATGTTCTCTCCCCTTTGAACCTAAGAAGAGCTGTAGTGAGTCAGACCAGGGATTTGCCTGTTCCAATGTCTTGTGCATGATATGCGCTAATGGCAGAGCCCTGGGTAGCAAGTTTAAATACTAGGCAAGCATACAGGCTTTTTTCTTTCAGTGTACCCTTCCAGCTTCTGGAAGTCTGCAGCTAGGGATTTCTTCAGGCAGGGATTGCGTCCACAGCTCCGTGCTGAATAGTTTTTCATGGAATTTTGCAGGGTTCAAAGTCACTTCATTCACAGCGCTGTCTTTGCTCTTGAGGATGGGACACCAAAAGCCTGAAGAAACACAAACGACCAGTCCACCAAGACCTGGTACTTACCAACTCTGCGTTGTGGAAATGAGTTTCACTTCTTTGGTGTTACTCATGACATTCACTTCAGTGCTACTCATGACTCCTACAGATGTAAGATGAGATTCAGGCCTTTTTAGTATATGGTATATTGTTTAACAGGCAATGCCTGTGCATACAGCAAAACCTTTATATTTGGTGTATGCTGTTTCCTCATCAGAAGCTATTAGCCGCTGGTTAGGTTTGGTTAGGTTAACCAAAACTTTTTTTCAGAAACTAAATTAAAATTAAAAGCTGCTGAAGACTGCATGGGAATTCTGTAATTGCTATGAAATGAGGATGAAATGGGCTTTGCATCACTTCCTAAATGGCAGCTTCTGGTACTTCCCCTGACCAAGGATTCAATGGAAGCAAAAGTCTGCAAAGGAAACCACACTTCGTAGGAGTATCCAAAGTACTTGGTACGCGCGTACAAGACCTTACCAGAAGTATATCTGCTTAGTTCATTTACCCTTCCTAAAGCGAGGAACTCTAACAAGTTTTGATGGAATAGTCACATAATTCCATCAAGCCAAATACAAGAAGAAGCAAGATTTTATATTCCTTAATTATGCTAACTTTCCTTTTGGATGCATATTATAAATAATTTCGCATATGCCCAGAAAAAACAAATTACATAAACCTATATACACCCCAAAGCCCCTCACACTCTCATATGGGTCTTTTCTGGTTCATAAACTCTTCAGGTGACTCTTACGGGGCTGCTTGTACACTACCATTATCACAGTACAGGAGCTCACTGTGCTTGTACCCTTGCCAAACTCCCAGAGATTTCCTTTCAAATCAGATTGTGTGATCAGATCCCATTAAAAATCCTCAGCCTTTGTATTAGCATAAGCACTGTTCAGATTTGAAATATAATTTGGTCCTTTATAGAAAAGCAGAATTTTCAGAAGAAATGTAATGCTATGATCTAATGGTTTAGACTCACTATTTTTATAAAACATAAAAATTTGGCAGTATTCTCTCTTTGGTAATCCTTTCTCGGAAAAACTAAGCTTCTTAATAAATCTCAGTAGCCATGGATGGAAATCCACCAACTGCAACAGTGTTTATGGATGTTTCCAAAGTGTTAGATTTAATTAGAATTTCATTAGTACAACTGTACATAAACTAGTCAAGTCAGCTCTTTTCCGTGTTTGCACTGATGAGGTTCTCAGCCTTTACTGGTTCTTCACTTTAAAGGACATGTTTGCACTTCAGTCTGCAGCATGTTGTGGAAATACCTGAGCTGACTCAAATACTGGGATCACTTTAATTGGAGTGGCCTGGAGATGAACGGAGGGCTTACCCCACTTCTTGGCAGGCTAATCTGCAGTTTGACTATGTCCAGCATTTGAGTGAGCTTATTTGAAGCCAGCTTAGCTATCTCTGCACTACGCTACAGTTGTAGTATAGACAGACACCTCAGAGGCTTAGAGGTGTTTGATCCTCTGCTAATATGCTCACTTGGTGAGCCCGCTGAGGGAGCATCGTGCACCAAAGAAAATATGATTGGGGTCTTCATTATATACTTTTATGCTTTCTTCCATGCTTTTAGTGTCATACAAAAAGCAGCTGAAGTCAGGGCCAGGAGGGCATCCGGTTTTCTCCAACTATATTATTACAGCAGTGCAGCTATGGGAACAATATGACTACAACATTTAGGAAGTCTTTGTCCATCCAGTTTCAGTCTTATGGTGGACATGTATCTTTCAACAGAAAGGGGAATATAGTGTGGGAATCAGAGAAAAATACCTGATGTCACACCAAACACAGGTATTCAAACCTTTAGTTACATCAGCATGTTTATTACGAACGCTTAGCTATCGAATCGCTTATGGTGCCTTTTCAGGATATCCTTTCCCTTGCCAATGCTGTCTAAAGTTGTAAGACTGCCTTTCCATATTTAAAAATAGTGGCCATATCTGTATGCCCATGCATTCAAATTAGTATTTCCACAATGGTTTATTTAATTCTAGTTATGCAAACATATAGTGTAGTAAAGGCTACCAAAATTTCTAAAGTACTCAAAGTAGAATATTTCTGTTAAATTATTTCTATTATCAACACAGAACTACAGTGCTTTGACAGACATTTTCTTGCTACAGAAAATATGTGTGCCTGTTGGAGAGGGTGTATGTATACATATAAAAGTACTTACTAATGCACATAGTGTTCAGAATGGTAACGTAGAAGTCCATTTGACATCTCATTCCCCAGAAGACCATACTTTGAAAAGTGCTGGGATATAAGGTTGAAAATCCTCAGAAATTCTTTACCACAAGTTGCCACAAATCAGCCATGTGAATGTGTACATACAGCGGAGATCCCTGTGAACCATTCAGACTCGCTAGATGTTCTTCACACACTATGAAACACTCATTTAGATTTTCCTGGCTTCTTTCTTGGAGGCTTTGATTACTGAATTAATTAAATCTGTTGCTATTTGGAATGTAATTTTTCAGATGGGACGTTAGGAAAAACTCCATTAGGAGGGTATTGTATCTCTGGAATAAGTTACACAGGAAGGTGCTGAAATCTGCTTGCTTCAAACTTTTCAAGACTTGACTAGACAAAGCCATGGCTCTGCAGAAATACCGCCTTCCTTTCCACTGGTGTTTTCTGTTTTCTTACGCAAAATACTTTACTTTTCCTGCAATGTTTATATACCATCATTTTTGGTATTTCATGTAGTTTAAGACCAGACTTGACCAGTGCAACGATTTAATCTAATCATCTGCATTACACAGACTACAGAACTTTACCAGGATTTCCTGGTGAAATCTGTCTTGTAGTCGACTGATGGTGTACACTGTAAGGAAGCAATTCTGTCTTGCTTTAAGGATTTCGGGTGGTGGTGCATGCCCCACTAATGTGGAGGGTTGACCCAAGAGATAACTATCCTTACTGCTGCTATTTTGCAGTTCGTTACCTGAATTTTTCCATTTTCAACTTTTGTGCATTTGTTTCTCCAGTATCTGATATAATGTTCCTCTGCAATGTTTACAATCAGAATTAAGACATTGTTTAGTACATTTAATTCCATTCATTTCTTATGATAACAATCTTTGGGTTTTTAGCATATGATTTTAAGTTGGGTACAGGATCCAGGGCGCTGTTATGATCTGTATTGCTGCAGACCTGCAGAAGAGTAGTTAAGGAACATCGTTTCTGTTTACTGCTCTGGTACGAAGCAGTAGAGCAGAATACTTGAAAAAGCACATATATATATATGTATGTATTTTAAACAGTTGTGGCCTCAGCAGGGACTTCACGGTGCATTCTTTAGAAAAAAATAATGAAATTAGTTCATTTTCTACTAGTCAGATTGAGCAAGGTTAAATTGTACTCCTCAGCTATTGACACTCCCTTTTAGACTGAAAACTCTTCATAGCAGAAAGCGTGACTCTTGCTTACTTATGAAATCTCTTGCTGCAATTTCAGGTGCTTCAAGATAGATAATAAGAAGTGTGGTTTGCAGAGGAAAATCTTCCGAATGATTCAGAAAACTATTATTGATTATTATAGATTAGAAAAAGCATGCAATAAAAGTAACAGTAAACATTTCAGATTGATAAACATTTTTCATTCCTTGTTTGCTCAACCAGTTTGGAGAGGGGAATCTTTTTTGTGGCATTTCTTAATCTGCCTGAACCAAAATGTATGTAAACATAATGCCTGGTGTGATTCAAATGATATTTCCAAATATTGCTGTTGTGAGGACTATCATGGCCATATCTGAAAACTGATCAGCTGCACAGTAGATTCATCCCCAGATTTCTAAAACTAGCCTTGGGTTTGTTCACCTAACACCTAGGCTAAGGTGCAAGTCAAAACCAAAGCTACAATACTGGAACCTTTTAAGATCCCACAAGCCACAACAAACAAACAGACTGACAGGAATCAGCTGTGCCGTGACAAATACTGCAATGCTGAGAGGGTAAGGAAAAGTCCACACATGGATGTGATGCCTCGGTGGGGGTGGGAATTACCCACTGGTTTTCAGAAGATCCCAGTGTTGTGTCACTGTACCATGATGAAATAATGAAAGCTTGATGTAATGCTTCTGATTAGTTTTTCATTGGTTAAGTGTGCTGTCATTTGATAGCCTGATGGAGAGATTTTCGGAGGGGAGGGTTTGAGCCCTGTGAAACCTCAAAGCACTTTCTTTCCATTGTGGGCAGCTCCGTTAAGCTCTTATTAAACTCAGCTTTTTCTAATTTTGTAATTCACCTCCAGACATTTGCTTTTGCTCCAAACACAATATTAGCTGTAGATGTTTGTCTGTGTTTGTGGTGTGGGTTGTTTCATTGTGTGTTGTTGTCTGGATTATCCTTTTCTACTGTCAGGTATCAATTAAATATTTGATCCTTCTTTGGCTATAAAATAGCTTGCTAATCATTAGACTAATGCTCTTGAATTCAGGGCTTAATTGAGGTTTACTGGTGAAGATATACGTATTTAGATACATTGGAAGTAACATATTCTTATTATAAGTTTTGTTTACGTACCATGGTCTATAAGCTGCATAAGTTTTCTGGCATTGAAGACAAACTTAGTTGAAGTGAATTCACTTCAGTATTTTTTCTTAATCCACCGGAATGTGCTTCCCTTTTCCTGGAAAAAACTCTTTTCAAGTCAGTTGCTCAAAACGTATCAAGTGACAAACTGCAGATAGCAAACTGAGCATTTGTTTGAGTTCATGCTTATTACAGCAGTGTTCTGGAAAGTGTTTGTACTTAGGCTTTTAATAAACTCCCTCTAGAGATCAATTACCATGATTTGTCTAGTTACTATGGATAAGAGGTTTTGGGGGGTTGTTGTTGCTGTTGAAACACTTTGTTAAACTGGAAGAGGCTTGAATGTTTTTATTCGGGCAGAATAAAAAGAGAACAGTAAGCAGAACACAGTATCTCTAAGGAAAAATAATAATTGAAATAGTCTCAGTAAAAGGACTCTGCAACATTACCAGTTCTTGTAGGACAATTTTGTCTGTGTGTTTTAGGCTTGTTCACAGGTAGCCCAGAATGTAGGTCAGCGGGAGGAGACGTGTAGGAAGGAGGATAAGCACCGATAAGTTAATACTCTTGACAAAGTTTTCTCACTATAAGGTTTCAGTATAATCAAAACCAGTTTAGCATTTGAGGAAAAGCTCCATGAAATGGAATAATGGAATTAGCTTTTATGTTTTTCCAGGAACCTAAACCACATTTCCTGTCACAACTGTATATTATTAATACAAGGCATCTGCTAAATTGGAGCTGCCTTAAAATGTGCACAAATATCATACATCTGGTTTAAATCATTTATTTTTGACATTTGTGGTGAAAAACTAAAGCAAGATGCTGCCTAAATCCATCATAAAAAGAGTATGATTTGGAATACAGCAAGTTTTCAGTATGGTCTCACAGACAGATAATATAATTCTGTTAATTTAGCAGCCAGGACTGTTACTGCCTGCATTTTTATGTCTTGCTTCCCTTTCATTTTGTATTCTCTGGTTGCAGCAATTAGTTTCCAGTCACAGAGGGAAATGAGCAGCTATCTTGAAACTCATTCACGTTCCCAGCCCACTGTCCTTTAGAACTGGGACTCTAAAGTTGTTTTNTGTTGTAACCAGCCTCTGCAGGCTTGAGGCAAAGGGCCCGAAGTCTGATAATGAAAGGGGATCATCTCAGGAATATAATGTCTGGAATAGAATTTCCCAGGAGACTAATGCCCTACCCAGACTTTTTTCCACATTAATACCAGCTCTGAAAAATATCTATTACTGCATTTTGTTATAGATTACTTCAACATATACCAAGGATGACAGAGGCTTCTTTGGGAGCCAGACAAGCCTGGAAGTCTGGCACTGAGTCCTGGACTGTGAATCAGGACAAGACTCAGAAATTCCTGTGTCGTTTCCCCAGCCCTTTCCCAAAGGCCTGTGTGGAAGGGCTCTGGATCGTGTCACAGATATCTGTGTCTGTGTGCTGCTTGTGTTGCGTTGGCCTCATCAGTCTGATGAACAGTGGGAGAGGGTATCTGAAATCCCACCTGGTTACACTAAATGACTTGCCAGAGGTCCCGAAGACTGGCATAAACCTTGCACAAATGTAGCTCTGAGCCAAGATAACATGAGAGCCCTGATGTGGAGCTCCCTTGCAAAGATGATCAGCTGGTTTTCCAGCCCCCAACAATTCATTTTATGCTGACACCCACTGTGTCTTCTTCCTCTCGTGCCAGTGATGCTTGACCACCTTAGCCTCGGTCTTTGCTCTGTCCCTTCTGAACAGCTCCACCCGTTCCCACAGATTGTGCCCTGAAAAAAAATCCCCTCAGCACTTAAAGGATTTGATCTTAATGAAAAATGAAAGCATACTGAAATAAACAGTGTGAGGAGCCCCTCTTCTGCTTTCTTCATTATTGTAACTGCGCCTCTTTTCATCCTTGGTCTGTTGTGATCCTTCTGCTGTGTTATGTCTAATTTAAGGATTCTGAGATTAAAGGACAAAAGTGTTAACAAGTTCATGTCTGTAGTGCTGTGCCGGTTTATACCAGCTGAGCATCTGAATTTCTGTGTGCAGAAATTTCACATACAGAGGGAGTAACTTGCCTATCCAGCCGTACAGCTGGTTTGAGCCCTGAATATTTTGGCTGTAAAATAACGATGATATCCAGAACCAAATAGTGAAAGAAGAATCTTTATAACCTATTTTTTAGAAGCAGATCTGGGGATCTGAAAGCCAAGTTGGGTGTTTTAAGGCTTGCACATCTACCAGGATAAAGATTTTGCAATTAGATTTAATTAATAATTTTCTTGGTTGATGAACCAAAACCAAATCCTGTTCACCCAGTTCAGATTGTGAAAAGAGAAAATATTGCTTGGAGTTTACTCTCCAATGGGACTTAATTATTCTCTGTATTTCACCCATCACATTATAGTCTTCTTCAGAGAAAAGAAAGAATAAATGTTCTCATTAAATTCTGAAACAGGCATTATTTTCTGACAAGTTGCTCTTCCTTTGAAGAGGCTAATATCCGATGATGGAAATTGTAAAGAATAAATAAAAAAGCTTTGTAGAGAATGATTTACTTAAAATTACACTGTCAAAGAGCTTTTCATAATAATTAAAAAAAAAATTCACAATGTTTGTGATGAAAACACTATTGAAACTGCAATCTGCTTACTCACCTGGTGGTATTTTCATGTTCTTACTTAATGAACACCCTCTGTGTTTTGTTATTGTAAGGCTGCCTGGGAGAGCTGGGCTGGGAGCATTGACTCTTTCCTCAAAGACAGAAGTCTCAATTGAACAAATCAGTCCTATTCAGCAAACCACTTGAGAATGTCTCTAGTTCCATTAATTTGAATGATTTTCTGACCTGGAGATTAAAGGGTCCCTAGTAGCCACACAAGGCTTTTGCTCTCATTGTTTGCAGTCGGACCAGATGTTTTGGGTACAGTGTGTGTATGGGGGTGAAACTGGATGAGAATGCTGTCCTCAGTAGCTGTGTACACACAGTTCTGATTTCCCTGTGAGAGCAGTGTGTGTTGATATCTGAGGGAGAATGGTCTGCTCGGTGGAGGAGAGTTACTTCTAATAGAGGACAGAAAGCAGTTTAATACCTTCAAAACCAAAATATTTTGGTACTATGCCAATTTGAAAGTGAACTCCCTTAAGAAGGTAGACACGGTCAAATAAGGCTCCTGTGGACAGTTATGAACCTGGACTTTTTCTCTGAAAGAGTAATTTCATCATTCCTAGAAGCCCATCATGTAAGTGTGCCTGATGAAACATACCTCTTGGCTGCCAGGTGAAGAAATAACTTTTCCTTAGTTAAGGAGTATCTGTCCAAATGAAGAAAAGCATCTCCACACTTAGCAGATCTATTTATGTATATGAAACAGGGTAATTTGTATGATGTTCCTACCTGAATATGAAAAAAACTTCCCTCTCATACCTGGGAAAAACTTGTCTTAGTTGGGAAGTAATTCATCTGGAGAAGTGTAGTCTGAAGTAGGGAACGGTTGTGTACTTCTCCAGGCCTGTTTGCATGCTGAAGTGTTACTGAGGGGCCAAAAATGTCCCAGAGAAGATCATAGCCAATTTTGGTGGTACTGTGCTTGTAGGCTTATACCAGTCGACCAAAATCCCCTGAACAACGTGTCAATGTTTTAAACGTGCTTCCCCATCCTGGCTCCTGCTATCTGCTGTCCCTCAGCTGCCGGACTTCTCAGTAGCTCGTTCTACTCCCAGCCTCAGAGTTTGTCTCTGTGCACTCTAGATCTGGATCCATGGACTGCTGCTGTGTCCTCTCTGAGTTGTTCTGTGTTACAGCTAGTGTTATCCATCAAAACTGGAATCATTGCTTTTCCTTTTGATCTACGTACTTCTTCAGGCTGACTTAGTC
This sequence comes from Ibidorhyncha struthersii, assembly GCA_013398815.1. Taxonomy (NCBI): domain Eukaryota; kingdom Metazoa; phylum Chordata; class Aves; order Charadriiformes; family Charadriidae; genus Ibidorhyncha; species Ibidorhyncha struthersii. Next base: position 278,760 of record VZSZ01002186.1, read on the forward strand.
TCAATCTAATTTTCTAATACAGCTACTATCTGGTATAAGTAAGGTGGTAGAGACTCTGGCACTTTGAGATTCTCTGGTTCAGATACCTGAATTGCTACATGGCCGATACATGCTGTCAGCCAACTCCTAAAACAATGTTAGAAAAAAGCTGCATTGCCCTGGGAGAGTGGCATTATTCTGTTCTAATTTTTAAAACTACACTGCACCTATTCCGTGTGCTGTTAACAAAAAATATGCTGTGGGCCATACCAAAGAAATATGTATCCCACAGCTAAGTCCACATGATTTTTTTTTTAACACACAAGTTCAGACATGGTTTTCAAGCATGATGAATAGAGAACAATGTCCTGTTTGTGTGGGTGTGTGCACTGTCAAACAGGCGAGGTTTAAGTGACTGCAGATTTTTGAATGGGAATCAGAAAAGGTCATTTGGAAATGGACAACATTTGCTCCTGCACAGTTTGTGACTAAACATCTGGGATTCACACAGGACACTAGAAAAAGGTATTAGCAGTAAACAGTATTTTGCAGGTTTCTTCCACAGAAAGAGTAATACCAAGAATAAAAGTGGTAACAGAGTAGAAAATGATCAAAAATTGTGCGGTGTGCACTTAAGCTGCTTTTAACAATTATGTTCTTCTTTGTTTTTTTTTTTTTCCCACTCAGAGCCTCAAAAATTGACTAGTTCTAATGAAAAGGAAAAGATGCTGATGTTATACAGTAGTGGAAAACAAACCAATTTGTTGAAAATTACTGTTGAAAAGTATTCTTCACTAATAGGTCACATTCATCCTCTTGAAACATTGTGCAAATGTCTAAATTCTTCTGAGGCTGTAGTGAATGTTTTTCATCTTTACAATAATGTTTTGAGGAATCACAGATAGCAGGCATCTCAGAAGGGGAACATAAGTACCCTCCCGAAGCAGTTTTTACCATAATATCATACTTCTCTACCTATTTTCTCCCCTCTTCAGAAAATACCCCAAAAAATTACTTGCTTTCAAGCTATAATAACTTAGCAATTTCTTCATTTATGCCCTTCAAGAAGGTATATATCATACTTACAGTTGTTTCATCTGCCTCTTCTCTGTTGATTTCCCGTTTCAGAAAATGGACATAAATGAGAGTAGCTATTGATGTGAAGAATACTGATGCATTATTTTAACATATTTATTCCCTGTAAACATTCATTAGTTAAAAAGGATGCTTTTCTCAAAGCACTTCCCAGCACATTCTTAAAACACAATTACCCAAATAGACTACTCCAAGAGCAGGCATCGCCCAGGCATTAATAACCGAGTAGCTGAAGGCTTGTTGGCTTTCTCACCACAGCCGTTCTCTCAGTTTCTCTCAGATCGGGAAAGCAAATGTGCAAGGCACAAGGATGATAAAGTCAGACTATTATTGGCAATAGTTAGTCTTTAGACAGGACGCATGAAGTACTGTTCTGAGCACAAGACAAAACCTGAAACTCCCAGTCCCAGCTCTGACTGATTCTCTCCAAGGCTTTGCGTAAATCCCTTGATCTCTTCACCTCAGATTCTTTATCTGTAAAATGTTGATAATATCACTGTGTTTTGCTGAGTAATTTTACAAGATATTGGAAAATCAATGCTTGGAAAACATTTTGATGATAAAAAGTGCATTTTAAGTGTGAGATTTAATACAAGCAGCTCATAAGAATGGCGTTCTGCATTCTGTTATAAAGTAATCAAGACAGATTAAATGCTTAAGTCATACTGTAGGACCTACAACTGTTGTTTTAGAGCAATCCACAATAGCATTTCCTTAGAAAAAGCTATAGAAAGTGGAAACCAAAAATGCTCCCCGCTGTTTCCTTGTGGTAAGAATGTTGCAATAGAAATGGTGGAGAGATATTGTTCAGAATATTTTACTCAAAATGTCCACAGAATGTTTCAGCTGAAAACAAACTGACAACTCAGTGGAGAGTTATACTGGGCATACAGTTGCCTCTGAGCGTAGGTCAGCAGCAGTCCTACAGATCAAGTGTCTTTCTTGTGTGTTGCAAAGTAGCCATAGATCAGGTGGCAGCAAGCCTGGAGCAGAACAAAGTGAGGAGCAAAAAATGGCATTAGAAGGCAGAGTTTTCTCTAAGACCACACTTCAAAACAAAAACCAATTTCAACCACGAGTGGAATAGAAGATGTTTATGTTTTAGCCTTGCTCTCTGTGTATGGGCTGCAACTCTGGATAATGAGGATAGTTGAGCCATGTCTATTGTCTGACCCTTCCTCTAGAAACTCCCTTCTGGAGAAAACGCTGTGAACAGGTGGTTAAATGATGGGCTAATTCCAAAGAAGGACAGGCACCTAAATCAGGAATTGGCTAAACTGGAGGTACCTAACTGACCACTGCCACTTAAAACCACTTAGTGCCAGTGGTGCTGAAATGATCTAAAATTTCCCTGTTAGGCCCCAAATATCTTCAGGCACCTGGAGCTCTGTTTTATTTTTTGTGCAGACTCCATGTGTCCCAGGGAATGCTGTGAAAACTTCTAGGGTGTCTCTGAGTTTGGTGACAGTCCCTCTGTACTACCTAAGGGCAGCTAGAAGTATGCTTGCCCCAGCAGCCAGAGCAGGTCCTGCTCTCCACACCCTCAAGGCAGCCATCACTGCTTTCTATTTAAAATGCAAATGGTTAGTCCCCTCTGGCGAGATCTAAACGAGATCTAAAACTCGGAGCAAACCTCATGATGTGATAGTGACAGATCTTGTATACTCCTCAGCCTCCGAGTTTCCAGCTGTCTGCATAACAGAAACGAGCTCATGAAAAACAATGTGGTGGGGAAAGAGGGCTCTCCACTTTTCCATGGAAGGGCTATCACCTGACAAAAAAACGAATGCAGGATACCTGGGGCCAAAAAGAGAAAAAAGTGCAAGTGTGACGCTGTACCTAGCATCTGGGACACTCATTAGGGAAAGGATTTTTCTGGTTTTTGGTCTTCCATACAATTGGTTTTGTATTTTGCACTAAATCTGCATTGACTCAACTTTGTAAACCGCTGTCCAGAGATGGTGACTCTCAGTTGTCTGCTCCAGGCAGCCTAGAGGAAGATCTGCCTTGCAGGGCTTGCATCATTTGGATGGGCTGGTCCTTATTCAGTTCATTTTCCATGTCAAGGTGGTGTTTTAAAGAGGTGAATCCTCTTCTTGTTAAGGCAGGAAGATTATGGCAGTTCAGGGTAGACGTGAGATTGGAAACCTATTCCAAAACTACAGTTGTCAATGAAGACATTGTGCACTGAAAGCAGCACCTTGTCCTGAGGCAGCAATTTGATGTATTTGCAAATCATGTTGCAGTTATAAGCCACAGTTGGCAGTGACCCACTTTTTTATTGTACACAATGTTACTCAGTTGATTTGTGCCAGTTGCAGAGCAAAATTTTGGCATTCCAAAGAGCTGTAAATATTTATGAGGTAAATGCAATTTTTGCTAATATTTTAGCACCGTTATATGAAGAGATTATCTGCAAAGGGTGAGATGTTGCTGGCATTTTGCACAGGCACAAAGAGAGATTTTGAATTCTTTTTCCTATTGAAAGGCATAATTTCAAGAACAATCTACAAAAAGATTCAAGTATGACAGAGCACTTCTTGTCATTTATATACATTTATGGCCTGTTACATAAACACAGAAGCAAAATAGAAGATGTCTGCATCCTAAAGTGAGTTTTTTTTGTGACTTGGAAGCCCATCCTGGAGTACTACCCTCTCTTCAAGGAAAGGTGAAACATAAAATGGAGACAAATTAGGAAGAAGTCAACGCACAAAGCAAGAAAGCTTCTTAGATAAAACATACAAAAGCATTTGTTTTCCGAAATACCCGTAGAGTAAAGGCTACTCCTGACCAGTAATATAATGTTAGCTTAGTTCTTAAGATGTTGTCCATGTATTCAGGTAGGAAACCAGCTAAAAGCTTTTTATTTGCAATACAATGTGGAGGAAGGTACAGACTGATCTAAGTGTGCATACGTGTAAAGGAAAAGGGACCCTGCAGCCATAAGGCCACAAATGCACCAGGCAGCCAAGGAGGATGTGTGACTGTGGCCATGAATATACTCGCATTAACTTTAGTATTCAGTGACTTTTTAATATCTGTGATGTAGTAGGGCTTAGACGGAACAATTGGTAATTAAGGCATCATTGACTAGGCCCCACACAGTTACGGAAGAAAAAGTCCCTGAAGAGAGGGCAGCCTGAATAATAAGGAAAATATTGGCATTGCTCATGAAGCTGATGTAGCAAAATCTGTTCATAAAAGATATCAGAGTGTATCCGATCCACTTAGAAATGTTTTTAAGAAATAATATTTCTACCAGAAAGTTGACATAAAAGACTGAGGTGTATATCGTTGCCTGATTGCTATAAGGGAGAAGTTTCTGAGTCCTCTGCTGGTTCTGTCTGGACGGGGCTGTATTGGTTCCATTTGTGGTGTGGTGAACAGTCAGCTCTGCTGAATCCTCTTAGTTTCACAAACCTTAAAAAGACAAAAGAAAAACATTCTGCCAAACAGAAATAATCAACCTGGAATGTATTCCCACTCTGTCACAAAGATATGAGAAACAATAGGAAGTAAGGGATAAATCAGTAAAATACAGGTAGTTGTGGTAGCTGAAATGATCCTTTACTGGCTGTTCATATAGCAAAGCGATGTGAAGAGATGGAGAGTTTAGAAAATTTGCTCAGTAGGCAGGGAAAGAGAGTGTTCTGTCTGAATATTTTTTGTCAATTATCATACAGTAATCTGAGATGTATTTTTTTTTTGCTACATTTATTCCATTCACTGAACTGATTAAAAAGGCAATGTTTTCAGGAACATAGCTATGGATTAAATATAGATGTGCACAGATAGGAGTAATTTCTTATGCCACTGAAAAAGATGTGTATAATGTGAGATGATAGAATGAGATTTGCATCTGATTTACAACCTCAGTATAACTAAATTTAAACCACCTTTTGGATTACTTACATTTTGTCAGTTACTTGCCCCGTTGGAGGTCAGGTGGGAGTCTCGCCATCCTTTGTAATAATGTAAATTGTAATAGAGTAAACTGGCTGTGATCTGGCCTTTTTTCTAAATTTCATTCCACTATTACTTAAAAATGGCAAGAAAAGTAATACATGAAGTAGGGATTTTTTTGAAGAATTTCTTCTCCCATGTTTGGACTGGACCATCCGTTCTGTCCAAGGATGACTGAGATACTGAAATACTAAAGTGTTTAAATACTCCAGCAGTGGATTATCCACTTCCTTGCCAGGAATCATGGGAGATTTCAATATGATATAGGAGTTGACTCACCATCCCCTTAACCCCCATCATTTCACACTTAAAGCTAGACAACTTCTAAGGAATATTGTGGGAAAAAGGAAAAAAAAAAACCTTTGTGTTTAATAGCTGACTACTTAGAAACTAAGACTCAAGCCTGATTAACTAAGACTCAGACACGATCAAGGTAGCACAAGGATCAAGGAACCTCACTCCACTTATGGTAACCATACACAAGTGGACTCTGCATCCATGGTGAGAGCAAGGCTGTATGACTTTGCTTACAATACTGCTTTCGTTGGGAGGAAGAACGGGTAATCAGAAAAGAAATCCATTTAAAGGCTCTGATGAGGAGCCATGGTAAGCAGGTAGTGTATTGACAAGGAAGCCTCTGAGATGTTCAGCATGAATAAAACAGTGAGCTGCTTAGTTACAATACTGTATTAATTTAATGTATTTTTCCCAAAAGTAATTTTGTGAATCCCCAGTCAGAAGTGTGATGGTAATTTTCCAGCCTCAGACCATGAAACAAGTTCTCAAAGACGCAAGAGATTCATTAAAAGGAAGACAGGAAAATTATTATATCTGCACGCACAGCAATACTGACTTTACCATTGCAAGGATCTCTTCATAAAAAACAATGTCGACATAGATATGGCTAAAGGTGATGGGGGAAAAAAAATGCTTGGCAATTCACAAAGAGCTAGTTTCAGGGTTGGGGGTCAGAGGAGAGAAGAACCTGTAAACATGGGGCTATTTGCAATGCTGATCAACTTAGTGTAATGTTCGCTTTTCTTTAAGCCAAGCCAAACATGACAAAAAGGGCAAACTTGCACGTTGTCTCTCTAGAGTTCATAACTCCATGCCTGAGATCTCTGGAGGGAGGGATCATGTTAACCTCAGTTGTGTCATATTTAGCTTGGCTATTGGAAGACTCACTTGGCTCTCTCTGTAAATACCACACCTTTCATATTTCTAACTCTCCCCATTTAAATACTGCTGTTTTGCTATGTGGAGATTTATTGTCATACTTGTGATTTCTTCTAAATATATATAGTTCATCCTCCTGTCTGCTGCTGACCTTCTAATCTGCAGGCTCTTAGTGGGTGCTGATCATGTCCCGTCATTCAGATGTTGCACGCAGTGGGCATTACTGTGTGATTTCCAGAAGATGAAGGAAAACAAGAGGCTTGGTTCAATGCTGTGAGATATCAACCTGTGAGGGAAAGCTCTAGGGCACCGCTTGTAATTCCCAGGGGGACTTTATACTCAGAAAAGCAGCGAGAAGCCCTATGCTTTAGCCTACCTGAGGACTCCACTGCTGGATTCATAACTACTAATTTTGACTTCTTAACCACATGTGAAACAAATGACAAGCTGAAAAAAAAGGGTTTCCTCAAAAACGTGAGCTTTGGTTTACTTTCCCAGCTGCAGAATGCTTCAGTCACCCACCTCATTGCCTTTTATGTCCCCACTCTGCCCTGTCCTCATGGCCATGATGAGGCACTAGAAATGAAGAGTTCTGTTAAGAAGCTCACCTCAGAAGAACTTGCATAGAAAGGCAATAGTAAGGGTCCTTTTAAAAGGCCTCCTGCTACCTCTGTCCTCCTTGATTCTGGAATCGTTTGCTTAAGTTTCTGATGATCACATCTATAGCTGATCACCTAAGAAAGGGACACTCACCAAATAGCATTTGAGCTTCACAGTCAATACCCAGCACTTCCAACTCAGGTGCTGTACCAGCTTCAGAAGAGACAGAAATAAAAAAGGGGACATGAACACCTGCTAGAGACGGACTTTCTTCTAGGGATGCTTGAACTGAGCTGCAAGAGACTGGCACTGCACCCTCCACTGTTCATCAAGGCCATCGTAGGGACTGGATGCCTTCCTGCTGGCTCCCAGTAGTGAAGATGGACATGGACCTCTTTGGCAGGTTGTTGCCTCTGCACTCTGTAGCCATTCTGGCAGACAGTAAGAGTGGTGCAAACCTTCAAGCAGAAGTGATGCTCTGAATTTGTCCCAGAGAGACACCTCTACCATCACAAATTATCATTCTGCCCAAGGTGGACTGCTTTTTTTGGCCTTGGAGAAACTCACTGCACATGTACTCAGCATCACACCACTTTCTTCCCAAAGGGCAGATGCCTTGAAGAGGCTGCCAGGCCTGTGCAGCTGCTGGGTCACAGGGCAAGGGATGTTTAAAAAACCTTACCTCCTTGCTGATCAATAAGAAGTGGGGCTTTCTGCTTCCACTTTTCTAGGGTTTTTGCTCTCAGGTTCCTCCAATGCCTGTCAGTGACCATAGCAGCAGCAGGACTCACTTTTTATTTGTGCCATCTAATATGCTGAGGGCCGTGTCAATGCGTAGATTTCATGCCAGTGATGTTCAGCAGCTAGTTTACAGCTAGTCTTGCAAGGTCATTCATTGAGATTCTTGTCACGTTTTACTATATAAAATTATTTGAATAAGGGTGGGGAAAAAAAATAATCACCTAATGTAGAAGTCCAGGCAGTGAGATCTTCCAGCTGGGACTGTTGTCAGAGTTTGTCAGTCATGGGCTTGGCAGTGACCTTTGTGGAAGAGTAGCTGCTCACCTGATCACAGAGGATGCTTGGGCTCCTGGATGTCAACACATAACTAATGACAAAGATGTCCTTTTCAGTATAATCTGATGTAAAAACTTTAACTTGTTATACCTTTTCCCTTTTTGAAGCTGCAGCACCACTCCTGCGTGCATACTGTTTGTGTTATGCAGCCATCTAGAGGGCCTGCTGCCTATACCGACTTCAGACTGTTGACCAGAAACCACAGAACTGCAGGAAAACACAAGCTCTGCTGACCCTTAGTGGCCATAACTCGGCTGCAGAGCTGTGGGAATGTTTTTACAAATTCAGGAGTGCTCTTTTGGTGCTATTATGCAGGTGGTGCCATATTTTCTGGGGGGAGAAGGTACTGACTAACCTGCTGAGGGCAAAAATTGGGGAAGCCCTGTCAGCAGAGAGGATCTGGATATCATAGAGGAGAATGTGCCGTATCTTGAAATTTTACAGCAGTTCCACAGAGCAAATACAATATCTTACGCCTAGGGACTATCAAAATTGGCACCGTAAACTGAAGGTGAGTAATTGCCTGGCAAAGACAGATGGGCAGAAAAATTGGAGGCAAAAGGTAAAATTATTAGAGACCACCACGTGGCTCTGATGGACAGATGTGATTCTTGGAGACACCAGGAGATACATGTCTGGTTCAGATAGGGAAGGCTAAACCCCTTGTACCAGTGAAGCTTCACCTGGAGTATCAGACACAAACCTGGCATTCAAAGATCAGGAAACAGGAATTTGAATATGCAAAGAAGGCCTCAAGGTGATCAGGGGAACTGAAAGCCTGTTTAAAAAAGGAACTTAAAGATCCAGCAAGACAACATCCACAAAAGGATATGAAATATTTCCCCCATAAAAAAATGACATCACTGATGTCAACAACACAGAGGGATTAAAGTCACGTGGTGCAAGATCAGACGAGCATAAATTGCCCAAACCTTTTGGGCTGGAAAGTCAATATGTTTTTAACACTAAGAGCAGTGAGGTTCATTAGTTGTGTCTGAAGTGTCAAGAGGAGGGAACCCTCTCCCCTTGTTAAAATGCATGTTGATTCATGAGGTGGTTGTCAGCACCAGCATTTCCAGCCCCACACTCATGCTTTGGTGGTGCTCTTTGGACTTGCTAATTTCTCAAATTATGTCATGATGACTGTAAAAACAGTGTCCCTGCATTAGTGTATCTTGCACTCCAGAAGGTGGAAAAATATCTGTGAGGCTGTTATGGACATCCTTTTGGTCTGAATACAATCCTTCACTTTTACTTCAGCATTAATTTACATGACATCTTTTGAACCAACTTTTCAGAGAATGATATGTCGAAGAAGATGCCTGTGTTTGTACCCTTCCTTGCAGCATGTGACTGTCTCCCAGTGCCCTCCCTGTGGCTTGTCCCAGTTCCTGTAAAACACTGAAGCTGGCACCCTTTTCCCAGGATGCCCTTATGCAAATGATACTCTTACAATCCCTCAGCTGTCAGGGTGCCTGCATCTGCAGTCAGGTCATGATAAATGCTACGGAAACAGACCAGAATGGTAACTTCTTACCCAAATGGTTCATGCATTTGATATAAGCCAACTGTCAGGTTCTCAGCCGATTTAAGCGACCTGCATTGCATGTTTCATGCCCAAAGGCAATGATTTTTCATAGAATAGTTTGGGTTGGAAGGGACCTTTTAAGATCACCTAGTCCAACCCCCCTGCAGTGAGCAGGGACATCTTCAACTAGATCAGGTTGCTCAGAGACCTGTCCAACCTGACCAGGGATGGGGCATCTACCACCTCTCTGGGCAACCTGTTCCAGTGTTTCACCACCCTCATTGTAAAAAATGTCTTCCTTCTATCTAGTCTAAATCTACCCTCTTTTAGTGTAAAACTGCTGCCCCTTGTCCTATCAAAACAGGCCCTACTATAAAGTCTGTCCCCATCTTTCTTATAAGCCCCCTTTAAGTACTGGACGGCTGCTATAAGGTCTCCACAGAGCCTTCTCTTCTCCAGGCTGAACAAGCCCAGCTCTCTTAGCCTGTCCTCATAGGAGACGTGTTCCATCCTGCTGATCATCTTCGTGGCCCTCCTCTGGACTCACTCCAACAGGTCCATGTCCTTATTATGTTGGGGGCTCCAGAGCTGGACACAGTACTCCACGTGGGGTCTCACCAGAGCAGAGTAGAGGGGCAGAATCACCTCCCTCCGCCTGCTGGCCACACTTCTTTTGATGCAGCTCAGGATATGGCTGGCTTTCTGGGCTGTAAGCACACATTGCTGNCATCCCCCAGCCGGTGTTGGTCCTGGGGGTCGCCCTGCCCCAGGTGCAGGACGCTGCACTTGGCCTTGTTGAACCCCATGAGGTTCACATGGGGCACTTCTTGAGCCTGCCCGGGTCCCTCTGGATGGCATCCCGTCCCGGAGGCGCGTCAACCGCACTATACAGCTTGGTGTCATCTGCAAACTTGCTGACGGAGCACTCGATCCCACTATGTGATGGATGAAGACATTGAGCAGTGGTGCGGACCCCTGAACGACACCACTGTTTCTCGGTCCGTTTCTCAGCCAACAAATTCCGCCGCAGCTCTCCAGGCATGTGTCGGCCGGGTCGCGGCCGGCGGGGAGCGGAGAGCGGGACTACCCAGCCCGGGGCTACCCAAGCCCCCTCTCCGTGGAGCAGCCGGCGGGACCGGCGCAGGCCGCGGGGTTCCCTCCGCCGCGGCGGGAGAGCTGCGGCGCCGCCCG
>VZSZ01002186.1:289596-314172 GCA_013398815.1 Ibidorhyncha struthersii
GCCCGGCCGCCTCCTTGCCCCGAGCCCGCCTCGCCGCAGGGCCCCGGCAGCGTCGGGGCCTGAGGCGCGTTCGGTGGCCGCTGCCCGGCCCGCCCGGCCCCCGCGCCGAGGGCCTGGCGTGCGGGGACCGGTGCGGGGTGTACCGCTGCCCGGGGCCCGCCCGTCTTCCGCGGGGAAACCTCTCCCGTCCTCTCCTTTCCCGCAGGGAGGCGGCCGGCGGGGTCTGCGGGGGAGCAGCCCCCAGGCCGATGCTGCTGCCGGCGTGGGAGATGTGTCTCTACGGGCTGCTCGCCGTGGGCTCTCATCTCTATGCTTTCTACGAAGTGCACCAAGTGTCTCAAAGTAAGTCCGTGGTGCGGCTGTGCTCGCTCCCGTAGTGCTGTTCCAGCCCGTGGCTGGTGAGGCTACGAGGCTTGAGTTGTCCTCTCAGGGTTAGTTTCTACTTTGCTCTTCTGCAAGGAGTGCCTGTGCTCTTCCTGGCTGCAAACCAGCCCTGCGAGAGGAAGCAGTCGCCAGGTGCCAGCTGGGCAGCGAGCTTTTCCCAAGGCTTTTTTCCCTTGAGCGCTGGGACGGCCCCTGGCAACGGTGTCCTGGTGCGTGGCTGTCAGGGAAAAGATGAGGGAGGTCTCTGAAGCTCGGTTACTCAAATGGGGGAGTTGCAGGAATATTGGCTCTGAATTGTTTGTTTTTTTTTTTTTTTCCTGGGTAGTCTTGAACTGTCTCACCTGCAGCCCCTTGGAGGTGGGTGGCTCAGAAGCGGGTGTGCCTCCTGGTGGTGCTTGCTGGGGATTGAACCTGGGGAGGCCCCAGGGCAGGTGGGCCCTGGAGCTTCTGTGCTGGGTTGTCTGTGGGGTCAGTTCGTTTCCAAAGACGCACCGGTGCCTTGTGGTAACCTCTTGGTAGCTGCTACAGTCCTTGGTTTTGGTTCAGTGGGGCTGTATAGTGCAAAGGGTGGGGTTTTAAACAATTTAAATACAGTTTGTAGATGAAAAGAAGCTGTGTTCTGGCACATCGGTATCTTAAGGGAAATGAAAACGGTATTATCTAATAAATGTATAGCTAGTTAGAGGGGCTCGTTAGGGAAATGTGTAATGCATCCTGTTGGGCTTTAATCGGCAAGGTGTTCTACATTAATGACCCTAGCTGGCTCTCAAAAGAGCTTGAGGGAAGAACAGGAGTGCCAGAAAGGCACTTGCAGAGCAATGAAGGAAGTGCTGGGTAAATGGGTACAGGGCTGTGCAGCACATGGGAACGGACCCTGCAGGCAGCTTCTCTAAGTGGTTTTGCCCTGCTGTGGCTGTGGGGTGTACAGGCCTGTACACTGTCAGGTGTGTGTGTCCCTTCTGTTCCGGTAGGAGAAACCTGAAAGAGGAGAAATGAGGATTAGTGCAGGTTCTGTGTGGTAAAAGATTGATTGCTGCCTGCTACTGCCCTCATTGCAAGGGGAAATCAAAGCGTAGGTTCTGGGCAATTCAGTGGCTTTGCCTTTGCTGCGGGGAAGAGCCGTGGCCTGGTTGGGCAGCTTGCCTGGTGAGTGGTGACATGTACTTCCCTGGCTCTGAGTGTCTCCATCGGCAGAGGCAATGTGGGAACGTGTCGCTCTTGAGCAGCAGAGGCCACATCCCTGACTCCCTGCTCTGGCTGCTGTGCCCTTAGCAAAGGTTTGGTCTTCTCTGCAGAGTATGAAGCTGCAATGGACAGAAGGTTTGGGCTGGAACCAGGAACTCTCTTTCCGGGCCTCAAAAAGGTAGGATGGGTGACTGGTACCAGCAGATCTTATTTTGTGGCAATAATGCGAATATAATGTCTCCTTGCCCTTAGCTCACCCAAGCTTCTGATTCAGCATCACAGATTTGTATTGACTTTGAAGATCTGGATATTCATAGTTAATTTCAGTCTGTTTCTAATGAGGAAGAGGGACTTGCCAGGTGTGTCTAGATCTAAGAATAATAACCAAAGTTTTGTTTCATTTCTTCATCCCTGGCCTCAGTGTTTCTCCTTTGTTGCATCACTGAATAACCTTCTGTTTTACCTCTTGGCCTTAAAAGCTATGATCACCCTTGACGTTTCCTGTGGCCTTTCCCCCCATTTCCTATCACTGGGTGGTTTGGATAATAGTTAACATCAGTGAACACACATTTTCCTCTTGGTTGGCCTAAAGCATAGAGGAGAATGAGGCATAAGGGCTTAAAGAAACATGGTTGGTCTCAAAAAAAAAAAAAAAAACTAATAGGAAAACTAGCACTCCTCTACCCCAAACCAAAAAGCAACTACCACACCCCCACCTTGTTTGCTTTTGACCTCACATGCTTTTGAAGAAATGCAACTAATATTGAGGATGACTTACACAAGACCAGGAATGCATGTCTGTGGAAGTATTTTGGTGTTTAGTCCCGCCATCACTCCTGGTAAGGGACCCTTGACATGTCCTTTCAAGAAAGTTGTAAAGCAGTTGTGGAGGTGAACTTTTAGTGGGGCTCTGTGTAGGGGACAGGGCTACCAACTGATCCCTCTTACCTAATTTAGATAAAAAACCCATGTCACAGCAATCTCCAGCTGACCTGACTTCATCTGATCCCACCTAGGCTTTGTTGAAACAGGGAGTGAAACTTCTCTTCAGGCAAGGTGCCTTTTTGCCCAAGTTCTTGGTCTTCCAAGAGAGCAGAGTTGCTCTCTGAATCCCTCAGGAGAGGTGAGGAGTGTGCACAGGGAAGGCAGTGCTCTGCTTCTCTGTTGCCTTTCTTAAAAGCTTTTTCTTAAAAGGCTGACAGAACTTGAAAAAAAAAAATAAATCCTGGCTAAACTTTTCATGGGTTAAGTGTGGTCCAAAACGATTTGGTTTTTTTTTCTTTCTAAATGAAAAAACAGCCTAAAATTAAAAGGTTCAGGGCAAGCAGAGGTGTGAATTTGTTGGGTTTGAAGAGATGGTCAGGAACAGCAGTATCAGACTAATTTGTTGTTCTCCAAGAAGTTTCCCGATGGGGAACCAAAGCAAGGCTGTTTTGGACTGGGAGGCCCTGAGAAGTGGGACCCTTGTTCCAGGCTGTGTCTCTGTGTAGTCACCAGCCTGTTCCCGATGTCCCAGGGAGGATGGGTGTGTGAGGGTGTGCTTCCCTGCCCGCTTTTTGGTTAGAAAACTCCCATGGTGTTTGTAGGGAATGGCAGCGATCGCTGCTTGATCAGGTTCAGTGCTAGTGTGGGGTTTAGGAGCCACACCACCATCTAAAGCTCTTCTGAATTTTACACCACTGGAAGTCAAAGTGGAGCTGTTGGAGCTCACTGCTGTAAGTGATCAGACTGTATTGCTGAAACAAGACATGCCCCATATGTTGAGTTCTGTGGTGTTGGGTAACAGACCTGGTGTGTTACAGAAATGTTTTCCTTGTTCTGTAAGAGCATGCTTTATGGCCAGATGGACATACTGACCAGTTCCCTTGCTGCCCCAGGACCCCATGGACTTTGAGTGGAGCTACTGGATCGAATGGGGAAGGGAACGTATACTGTGGCTTCTGGCTGGTCACTTGCTGGTATCACAAGTGTCCAGGCTCTTGGTGGAGAAGGTATGTATGGATTTTCTTCACAGCAGGGAGTTTCTGTGGGTTTCAGTTTACTCTGGGCGTGGGAAACTTGGCACTAAGGCTGCTTAGTGTGGGAAATCCCATTCTGTGGGATGAATTGTGTGAGTGGGTCTGTAATGATGCACAGCTGACAGGGAGTAGGTCAGTTGCCTTAGTGTTTGGAGACTTCAGCCTCCAGCCCATGAAAGCCTGTGCTTTGTTGTGAACCATTAACCAGTGTCATTTGACCTGTACACAAAAGAAGGGTATGGTTATTCCTTTCCAAGACTGTGAAGTGATGACTGCTTGGGTTTTGGCATGATTGCTCAATGATTGTGGGAAATGACGAGCATGTGGTGTCACACCTGCTAGTTTGGGGAAGGAAAGGAGGAGGTTATGTTCTCCCCCAGATCAGGGGGGCTCTGGATTTCACACACACTGCTACAGAAACCCCTTCCCTTCCATCGTTATGGATACAGTTGGGTTTCCCTGCATTGTTTCATATGTGTTTGTAACCTTGTTGCCTGAATTCGTTTCTACTATAGACCCTGTGTAGGACAGCATAGATACTGAGTGCTTTTTTTTCTTTAGAAATATCAAACTAAAATTTGTTCATTTTTCTTTTTCTAACAGTATAAACCATGGTGCTTGATGGTTTATGGAATGGCTGCCTGCTGGTTGTTACTGGGAATCAAGGGTTTTGCTGTCATTTTGTTACATGCAACTATTTCATTCGCTGTGGCTCAGTTTCAGCTGTCACTCCTGACATGGTTGTGCTCCCTTATCCTGCTATCCACTTTACGCATACCAGCTGTGGAAGAAGCCAAGGTAATGTGGGAAGGACTAATTAAGCATCAAATTCATTATGGTGGTGTTTGTCCATTGCTGCAGCTATCTCTGATGGAGTACTGTCCGTTCAGTTGATGTAAACGGAAGTTGGCTTGAAAATCCTGAGGCAGTAGAGCTGCAGTGACTCATGCTGGAGCTTCTCCAATTAGAAGAGTCGTATTTCTCAATCATGCTGGCCAGTGCATTGACATGAAAGTATTTGCCTTAATGCATAGGTGGTATTCGGTAGAGCTGGAGTATGATAATACTTTACTAGTGCTCTAGTAAACATATTTCTTATTCTTTGGAGCTGTAATCATACCAACTTAAGGTGCTGATTTATGAGTTCACATCCAGGAGTTGCTTAGTCAAGCCTGACCGTACCTTATTGGTGACTGCAGTCTTCTGTATGGAAAAGGGGGACTGTTTCTCCAACACTTTGATTTGTACCAAATGAGTTGCTTGCTTGCTCACAACTGGTTGGTGCAAGCTCACTTTTGCTCTTTCTCTAATGGCTTTTGCTGGGCAGTACATATTTTAGAGAAACTGCTGCTTGATTGTGAAGAAATGTCCTCATTGCATTTACTTTGACTAAGAGGAAAGACCGGGCATATGTTGTAAGGTTTGTTGCCCTGATGTTCAGGGAGAGGAGTGGGTAAGGTCTCTTCGTATGGTGTAGACAGATGCATCTTGCTGTGAGGGGGAAAGGGCTCGCTGCAATACAAATGTAATGTAGCTAGACTATGTTTGCTGGTGTTTCCAAGTTCTTAGTGATGGTGTATTTTTGTTGTTGGAAACAGGTGTGATGGGGAGTGTCAAAAACTTGGTAAAGGGTCAGTAACATCTTTCCAGCCTCGAGCTTTCTCAGGAGTGACAGGTTCTCTTCAGATCTGAACTGCAGCCTTTTCCTCAGCCCTTAGCAATCCCTTGGCTGTCAGTAGTGTTGCCAGCTGGGTTGGATATTGCATTACTGGAACAAATCTGAGGGAGATAATGGCATTCCTGTAAGAAAAGCTCTCCTGTTGTCATAGTTCTTCACAACGTAATATGTTTCTGAAATCAAGCTGTTGTCTCTTTATGCTGGTGGCAGTAGCTCTGGAGGCCTTCTCCATCAACAGCCAGTGCTTGTTGTTCATGTATTAAGTAGTGCTGTTCACTTCAGATGCTCATTCCAGCTGTTGTTTGCTTTAGTTGCTTCCTCCTGCTGCTGAGCCTGAAAGTTAGGATCTGGGTGGATGTTGCTGTCCTGCTATATAGAAAACACAGCATTACATCATTGTGATCTGGCTTTGTTTTGTCTTGCAGAGAAAGTGGTACGACACTGAAAATGAGTATTATCTGCTGCTCTTCACTGTGTCTGTCCGCTGCCTTTTCTGCACCAGCTTCAGCCTGGAGTACTGCTGGCATGGACCTGCCCAGAAGTCATCTCACTCATTCCTGTGGATGCTGGCATATGTGTTTTATTATCCCACATTCCACAATGGGCCCCTTATGAACTTTGATGAATTCAGTAAGCAGGTACAGTGTTTTTAAGATCACACAATTACAGATTTTCAGTGCATCTGTGTCTCAGGTGAATTGTGTGATGAACTATTGAAATGAATGGTAATCTCTCTTCAGCTGCCAAATCTAGACACAAACCTTGTACTTTGAGGAACAGACTAAAGCACAATAGGTTGATTTCTTTTTTCCTCATCTTGAGACATTTTAATACCAATCATAAGAAAATGTTAAGTAGACAACAGTTTTCCTTGAGATGCTCTTTTAATGGTGTGTTTCATAATGTAGTTTACAGGTAAGCTTGAGTTTCTATTTACTTTTCTAGTTACCTACTTGACAAAAATTGATACTGATGAGACTTTTAAACAGAAAGGTGTTCCTAACGTTAGTCTGTATCTATCATCCTCTTCTCTGTAAGCGTTGGAGTACACTGCATGCAAAAGGGAAGGCTGTAGGTAGAAACCAGTCTGGGGTATTTGTGCTTGTATGCCAGCTGTGGCATAATACTGAACTCTCATGAGGCTGGTAGCTAACATTGAGAATATATATAGTCAAAATATATTGTTAAAATAAATCTTTGTATCTAATGCTTAGGTGGAGAGAGGTTGATTAGGTACCAATGCTAGAGAAGGTGGAAAGAAAGCAAAATAGTTTTTGAGGGCTGGATGATTAATCTTCTCTATGAGACTCTGATCATTATTTCCTTCTGAAATATTTTTCTGTCAATGAGATATTTTGGGGAAAAAAATCTACAGAAAAGGAGTTTTCATTCATGCATGTTTTGACTTCGGTAGAAGTATCTATAACTGATTCTATAATTTTTTCCTCCCTACTAGTGATTTGAAAGATTACAATTTTTACTTAGTCCTTGGAGATCAAGAATTGTTTGTGT
This sequence comes from Ibidorhyncha struthersii, assembly GCA_013398815.1. NCBI lineage: Eukaryota > Metazoa > Chordata > Aves > Charadriiformes > Charadriidae > Ibidorhyncha > Ibidorhyncha struthersii. The sequence goes on from VZSZ01002186.1 coordinate 296,374, forward strand.
CTAAAGCTATCTTCCATATAATTTTTAAAACATCAAATAATGTTACTGGAATGTGAAGACTGGACAGTTTCAAGCGTAGCATTGGGAATTTAGCTGTATCCTAGTTATCAGCTTTAGAACAAACCTTCCTCCCCATGTTCTTCTACTTTACAGGATGTCTTTTTGTCTGACATCAGATTAATCCCTTCAACCAGGGAGCCAAAGACACATGTTGTTACATTTGGAGAGTGTTCATAATTTTAGCATGTATCTGCTGGACTGGATTTTTGTTTTCCTTTCCTCCATCAGGCAGAATAAATTAACATTTTCAGCAACAGCTGGCTATTAACTCTGAAACAGATTTCGGAGTCACAGAAAGCTGCTGATTTGTATTGGGAATTCCCAAAGACCCCAGTTTCCCCTTGTGTTGGTGTGAAAACAACTGATGATTTACTTGGAACGCTTTTCTTCAGACTTTGGCAAGCTGAGTAGCTCCTTTAATGTGAAAGACCTACCTATCTTGCTGCATTTTTTTTTTTTTTCCTAGCACCCTGCAGACTGCTTTTCAAACCTGCTTCTACATGACAGGGGAAAACCCCACATTTCCATGCTTTACTGCTTTCCTTATTTTCTTGCACACTTTAAGAAGTGAAATCACCACCTGTGATGTCTATAGCTATAACATGATGTCTATAACATCATTGGGATAAAGTGGATGAGTGGACATCTCAAACTGTAAAACTGCTTTTTCAGTTTATGTATAGAAGCCTAGGCATTGCTTGCTGCTTTTTATAGTTGGAAATTTTCCGAAGCCACAGCAAATAGGCTGGGCTTAATGAAAGTGAAAACTGAGATTCTGGTGGACCCCTGAGTGACGAGTCCTATGCTCATTTGTCTTCAGTAGCTTTGGAAGATGCAAGGCTGAATGTTGTTATCCTGGGCTGGATGTTGTAGGAAAAGTCCGCATAGACTTGCATAGAAACTGAGGTAATTTTTTTTTTCTGTTTATTGCTTTGTAGCTTCTGAAGTGTGTTAAATTCCACTTGTCCTTCTGAACCCCTAGCAGAGGGAGATGATTTTTTTTTTTTTTTTCAAGGAGCGTTTCAGAGGACATATGAGACTCCAAGTTGAGAGTAGCTTGGGGGTAGCTGGTAAGAAAAATTGGGGGGGGGGTCTTCTGTTGAAACTGAGCTCACCTGATATGGTTCAGCAAAGACCACCTGTATGTTTGGTGTGAGAGAAAAAGGAAGGTTGAGAATGGGATGCCTGTATTTGCAGTAGGTTCTCATTTAAATATGCACAGACCTGTTTGGTTAAAGCCTTAAAGAAGATGGAACGAACTGAACAAACTTAATGTGTTTCTTGTTGGTGTTTGCTAAGTGCGTTGTCAGAGCTCTTACGTGAGCAGAGGTTATTGCCTTGACAGGTGAGGTTGGAGAATGGTTTTGAAGTTTGCAGTGCCCAACAGTTGATTCAAAGTGCACAATACAAACAGTGTATTTATTGCTGCTATCAGAAAAGACTACCTGCAGAACCCCTTAACTGAAGCGGAGACTGACCTGAGTGCTCCAGCTTAGCACACTGGAAAGCAGAAGTACTGGAGATGGTAATAAAGAAACTGCTGTGTGGCCTGAAGAAAGTAATACCAATGCTGGCAATTGGCATCCATTGCCAGGCAAAAATGAGAGACTGTGACACTTCATCAGTGGTCTTGTTGAATTTCTGGGTTGAAGCAGGGTATAGCAATTCTAGTCATGGGTTTGAAGGTGTGTTTTGCAAATCCCTCTGATTAAATGGTAGTCTCCAAGCTTTCATCTAACTGGTACAAATAAACCTTCAAAATGAGTGTCCTGCTTCATTTGCAAGTGAGCAGAGCTAACTGTGTGTTAGCTGTGTTCTTGCAATTATGAGGGTGGGGTTTATCTGCGCAGATGGGCTGGTTGCTTATCTTGTACGTGCATTTTTTGTGGCCAGTTAGACTGGAGAAGGAAATGTTGTGCGCACACAGATTAATAAATGTACAAAACATGACTACATTTTTAGGCAATCCTATGTTTCTCTTATTTGATCACATTCTCTTCTACTGCAGAAAGAAGGTAAAATAATAGTATACCAATGTGTTTACTATAGTTAGCAGCTTAAAAGTTTGGTGTGTCTTGAGAAGCCTGTCAACTGCAAACCTTATCTTATCTGATATTTAGCTTTCACTTAACTGCCACTTGCTCAGCACGTCATGTAGGTCTTGCTGACCTTGGCAATGCTACAAGAGAAAAATGAACTGTCTTCAAATAATCAATCCCATGCAGCCTGTAGAAGTTGGAGGTATTTTATGAGCAAGCAGTCATTGTTTCTGTGTTAGGTAGGGCTGCTGCTTGGAAAACCTCCTTCATAGGTGCAGTTTCTTTAAACTTTTTTGATTATCTCTAGAGGTTGATTAAGTTACAGGAATTAAAAAAAGTGTCTCACGTCTGGATTCTGTTAAGGTTAACATCACTTGGCCTTTTCTACAACAGTTTGATGCAGTGTATGTTCGCATTTGGCCTCTTGCTGATTTCTACTGCTTGCTGAGATTGAGAATGGACAGACCAGGCTCCCCCCAAGACTGTTGGGGATTTCCAAATGGTGTAGTCAAATGATCCCTTCAGTAATAATCATGAATAGCAAATAAAATTTTTAAAAGTTCTCAGGATGAATATTTGAGCAAAACAGTCAGTTATGTGCCATTTAATGTCTTTGGATTTCTTCTTTAGATGAGGAGACAAGAAGCCTTCAGTTTGAAGACCAATCTCTGCATATTAATCGTGGGCATAATTCGTATTTTCTTTTGGTGGTGCCTGGCTGAGCTGATGATTCACCTCATGTATATCCATGCTCTCTACAGCAGTGCTCCACCTTTGGAAGCTGCATCATACTGGGCCTTGGGTGAGTATAGAAACAATAGCAGAAGTCTTCCTTTGCCCCTGACTTCAAGAACTCCAGTCTACTTCTCTTTTATGTCCATCTGTAGGTACTTATGGATAGTACATTATGGCCAGTCACTGTCAGAAATGTGGTCTACAGGCTCTTAATATAGCATGTAGATCCTCTAAGAAACTTACAGTTGAACTTATTGAGTTACAGAATATTTTTTAATTTAGGAAGTATCTTTTCTGATCTAAAATGTGTGTCTAAACTTTGGTCTAAAGTGGCTTCCTCCTCCCCAAGTCACTGAAGTGGACACTTAAAAAAGAGTTTTAGTGTAGGGATGGAGGAGGGGGGATGTTAAGAAATATGGTGTCTATTGATTGCCTTCTGTTTGATGTTCCTAGTTTGTATTCAAGTTGAAAGGTAAAATGGCAGTACTCATCAACAGTAAAGGGAAGGAATTGCAAACAGGTTGGCCCGGAAGTAGAAATCAGTGCCGCTCAGCTCTGTTTTCCTCTTGACTTACCCCTCTTATGCCCCCTTGCAGATCCCTGGTATTTCATTAAAATGCCTAACTGTGTATGTGTGTGGAGGAATGAGCGCTGACGAATGTAGCGTAAAACAGCAAGAGCTTTTGGTGCTGGTATGTAGGTAGACATAGGCTAATCCATAAGCAGCTGGCGTATGTGGTTGGTTTGATTTTTTTTTTTTTTTTATCCCCCCCCCCCCACTGTCCTGCTATGTGTATCACCAGGTAGGAAGAATGAAAGCAGAGAAACCCCAGGCCTTAAAATTGGGTTCTGAAAAAGCTTTGGTGTTTGCTGAACTGAAGGAGATGCCTCTTAGTGTACCAGCAAGTAACTGGAATTGATACATGCACTGGTATGGTCCTGTCAAGCATTTGTTGGAGATCATGTATTATGAGCAGTGTGTGTTGGAGGACACTTACGTATTGGACTCTGGTCAGTAGAGGGCAATGTGTACACTCTGTTTCTGTATGTGTATATATGTATGTGCATATATATGCACGCTTAATATATTTTAAAATACAATTTTTATGTATAAAAAAAAAGCAAGAGTAGATGGAGAGCAGAAAGTGAGAGGTTTGCCTCCATGGTTCATTCTACCCCTCCTCCCTCAGTCACTGTTTAGAAGGTGGATTTTGAGTTTTCATCTGTTATAAATGTCAGTTCATTTATTAATTAAATCTGTAAGCTCCTGATATTGTCTGTATGTCTGACAAAATGCTTTGTTATGTTACTGAGCGTGTGGAACCTGGTACGGCAGGCAAGACTACTGAATTAGGGATAAAATATTCCAGATTTGGTGTTAGTGGTGGATTCTTCCCTCCCTTCACAAGTGCCAATGTTGATTTTTAAAAAAGAGGGGGGGGGAGTTACTTTCCAGACAATAGGTTGTATTGACGAAATCAAGTGTTATATCCTAAGAATTAAAATGCATTTCGAACAGATGATTAGAAAAGGCTAAAATGCCTCAAAGCATCAGGTGGTGAAAGGCAATGTTAAAGCAAATTTGGATTGTAAAGCTGCCTGACTAAAATATGATAATTTGAATTGAAACAAGTCCTCTGTGGAGATCCTACTTTTAGGAGAGGTGTATTCAAAGTGTAGCCCTACTCCTTGAGCATTGTCTTTGTAGTAATGAAAGCAGGTGTTTAAATATGATATTACAAATGAGATTATGAGGCAGAAGTTTGTCGTCTTAAAATGTTTTCTCTGCAAGTTTTATCACAATGATTATACTGGTCTCCTTAGAGTTACAGGTCACTGTTGTGACTTGCTGTAGGAAGCCATTGATATATGAGTAAGGGTACTACTAATATTTTTCTGTTGATCCTTATCATATCTGTATGGATTTTACCATGCTTCTATACCAGTTCTTGTACAGAGCCAAACACTCTCCTCCTTTATTTTGCATTCTGTGTTATTAAAACCAATTACATCAGATATCTCTGATTCCATCAGAGTTTTGAGACCAAGTAAGCAGCTTGTTGTTGACTCAGGAGGATTAACCACATGGTGTATTAGCCTTTCTGCACTGCCGGGTTTTTCGTTCATTTTGTTTCCTATTTAACTACAGCAGCTTCAAAGCAGCACAAAGCATCTACTTACATTGTGATGCCTGACTACCCTGATAGCCTGGTAAACTTGGGGGAAGGGCTATGAGGCTGTTTTGCAATCAGTGGTAATCAGCTCTAATTAGGGAGATTATAACTGCTCCTCCATTTTTCTTCTGGGATATCTTGAACAATGGGTAATAAATGTCAGCAGTGCAGGTAAAGACAAAAGTGCTATGAGATTTTGCTCTCGGCATCTTAAGGGCAGTGATGGTCAATGTACACCTCAGAAGTGTGAAGGTACACGGTGTTCTGCCTCACTTCATTTGGTGTTCCTGTGAGGTGAGACTGCAAAGAAATAAAAAAAAAAAACAGCAACCCAGACCAAACCCTGACTGAGTTGTAATGCTCATTTAAAAATGCCAGTGTGCAACATTAATAAATGTACACAGCCATAAATGACAAGGCAGAAATGCTGAAGTTACCTGAAGTAACATTACTGAGTGCACACAGGTATAAACTTAAGAAAAAAATAGTACCTAGGAGAATGTGTTACCCAGCAGTAAGAGAAGTTATTTTCCCACGTGTGGAAGGAATTAGGCAAATGAGTTTCCAGAAGCAGCAATATGCAAAATGGTGCATGTATAGCTTTGATGCCTGTGTAGTTAACTGTAACAAAGGTGCAAGCTGCTTTCAATATTACTGTTTGCATGCATAGCTACTGTTGGTAGATTTGCCCAGGGAAGTTGTGACTGCCCCATCCCTGGAGCTGTTCAAGGCCAGGTTGGGTGGAGCTTTGAGCAACCTGGTCTAGTGGGAGGTGTCCCTGCCCATGGCAGGGGAATTGGAATTAGATGACCTTTAAGGCCCCTTCCAGTGCTAACCATTCTATGATTTTGTGAATTGTATGGTTGTTTTTTAAACTCTTTAAATTTTTAAACTTGCGTCCTTTTGCAACTAAACCAAAGATCCTTTTGGGTCAAACATTCAGGTTCTCCTTTTCTCCATGTCCTTTACAAACCAGTGCCTGTAGGTTATGTTACCTCATTCCTTCCAGTTCACTTGCAAATGCCTAGTTCTGTGTGTTCTCCTACTCTTCTGAATATGAGCATGTCAAAGTCAGCTCAGTGTTTCTCCCTTTCTAAAGGAAGCCACCTTCTGTCCCAGATATCCCAGCTGGGCTGTGTGTTTCCTGTGACACATGTTACCGTAGTGTTTTAAAGGCTCAGAGGGCATTGTAGCCTTGTTTCACCCTTGCTTATTGAATATCCTCCAGTCTCTTCATTGGCTGTGTAATCTGGGTAGACAAAGCTTGTCTCTTGAATAAACAGCAATGTGGCACATGCTTTCCTGCATTGTTTTTTTTACTATGGATGGGAGAACTGCTGTAACTGAAGTATTTGTGCAATCTCTTTAATTGCTGCAATATGCAGGTTATATTTGTACCTGGTAAGTTTCAAGGTCATTAACCAGGTGATAAGAGTGTTGGGAATTGTGAGCAGAAGACTAAAGACAGCATATGTGTAGTTCATGTATCACAGAATCACAGAATAGTCAGGGTTGGAAGGGACCTCTGGAGATCATCTAGTCCAACCCCCCCGCCAGAGCAGGGTCACCTACAACAGGTTGCACAGGACAGCGTCCAGGCGGGTTTTGAATGTCTCCAGAGTGGGAGACTCCACAACCTCTCTGGGCAGCCTGTTCCAGTGCTCCACCACCCTCAAAGTAAAGAAGTTCCTCCTCATGTTAAGATGGAACTTTCTATGTTCAAGTTTGTGCCCATTACCCCTCGTCCTATCAATGGGCACCACTGAAAAAAAGACTGCTCCCATCCACCTGGCATCCTCCCTTCAAGTATATGTAGAGGTAGAATCTTCAATTCTCCCCTGGTCTCCCCTGTTTTCCTGGGTTACTCCACTCCCTATGTTTCCTAACTTGTGCCAGGCAGGTGCTGGTAGAGGCAGCTTATGTGCTTGCCCTGTGGGTCAATGAGCTATGGAAGTACACAGCAGCCTGCTCTGAGAGAGCAGATTGCATCCTCTGCGCATCAATCCTTTAAAGAGTAGGAAAGTGTCTTGTTGCACTATGGGCCCTGGATTTTGGGGGGTTTAAATGGAGGCGAAAAAAAAAAAGTGGGAGTCCTAGCTGGAGGGTCCTCCAAAAACCAGCAGCTTTCTTAAAACTATTCTTCATATTATTTAGAAGAACTTCTCCGCTAAAAGAGAAAATGGACACTCATTATTTAAGCGCTTTGGCTAGACAGTGCAAAATCTGTTGTTTTAATTCAATTTTTTCCCCGTTGAAGAAGCTTAGCAGGACTTCTGTGCACGATACGAGAAAAAGGTGGTTGCATTCCCATCTTCCATGTGGACTAAATACCCTGAAAACAGATCCATAATATTTTTGTATTGTATCCTCTCCCCTGCTCAATACGACAATCCCCATGTGCCACATAGACATCAGAATTTCTTCTACCACATATTCCTCCTGACATTTAAATTGTTTTGTTTAGCATTCTGCACAAACTTCTTTGAACTTGTATGCTTCTATCACAGCAAGCTGTGGCTGTGCTACTGGAGACCAAATACTATGTGCATTAACAAAAAGCTGCATCATATGTGTCTGAAAAAAGTGTAATTTCATGCTGAGTACACAGTTGTAATCTGTTTCCACAGTGATCTGTGTTTGGTAGCAAGAATAACCTCCAAGAGGAAATGTCAGTCTCTGGCATGGAGGAAGAGGAGGTGGTGAGAGCTAGCTTTGGATAGAGGTGCTTTTAGATAGCCAAATATTAACTCTTTTGGGTAATTTTAGGTATAAATTACTTCCAGTCATCACCCATAGCTCTAGCCCTGACAGAGACTTTCTTCTTCTCTGTATAGGGCAGTGGGAGTCTTGCTTCCTATCAGGATGTTGGGGAAGGAGTTTGGCTGTGCCCTCTGGATAGTATGAGATGGAGAACACAAAATCCATGTGAAATCTTGCACTTGTTTCTTCAGTGACTCTTGTACTGGCCTGTGTATTCCTTCAATATGATGGGCTCCAGTGGCACCCCCTCTCCCAGCAGAAGATGTTACGGCTCTCCAAGACTCACCAGGCATGATGAGCAACTGACAGCACAGTGTTAAGGGTTGCTCATGGGCTGGGCTTTGCTGTTCTCCTCTGAATGGCTATTTTTTCAGAGCTGCTTATCCTGACCCTTCTGTCCTCACAGCAGACCTTGGCTTCAAAACCTTCTCAGCAATGCTGATCTTCTGCGGTAGGAATTATATGAAAAGCCAGGTGATAGCAAGTAATACAGTTTTCCACTGGCCAAATGTTAGGTCCCATGTCAGGAGTAGAATGAAGAATATGGTGGGACTGTATCCATAGTGTTTGGTTTTGTTTTTTTTTTTTTTTAACAGTGTGTACCCATTTGCCATATATGTATGGCCCTTCAGTTTGTGGGAGGCATGTTAATGTCTGAACACAGAATTAATGTAAAGATGTCAGCTGGGCAGCACAGTATTGTTATTTATTGATCCCAGGAAGTCATTGTTTGGAGAATGAGAGCACATTCTAGAATTCAGAAATCATTGTGTCTATGAATAGTCAGTTATTGGCATATTGAACAATATCAGAGCATTTGTGCTTATTTAACTCTGAGCACCAAATGCGGTGTTTATAGAAATTCCATGGTTTTGTATAAGTGCTGCATCTCATTCCAGTAGCATCTGTCAGATTATCTGAAAGAACTGGGCACTTCCAGAATTAATGACACAGCAGGAAGACCTGTATTTGTGGTAATGGAAATCCTGATAAGTCATTCTTCTCAGTTTTTAAATTTAATTGAGACTAATTTGCTGCCTTTACATTTTTACACTGTAAAATGGAGATTTGCAGGCACGAATGATAAAAGTCACTATGGATTCCAGTGATCCAGTATTGTGGTGAACTGCAGTATACCAGAAGAATAGCCACACTGGGCCAGATCAGAGGTTCATCTGCGCTAGTGAGTAATGTTTGGACGTGGTATGTAATGAAACCTGGTAAAAGAAATAAAAAAAGAAGGGGGGGGGTAGATCGGAGATCCTTTCCAACGTATGTTCTTCAGGTTTCGGTAGCTGAATGACAAATTCACTGACTTATTTAGTAGTAACAGGGAGCTCAACAGCACTACTGGAAAGATCTTAAATTGAAATAAGTGATTTATTTTTTTTCTCCACTACGACAACATAGAATATCAGTGGTAAAATTCACTCTGGTGGGGTGCATTTTATTATATAGAAACCTGAATGGATGTTGAGTGTGCTACTTCATTGGTGATTTAAGTCTGATTCTGAAAATGCAAAAAAAAAAAAAGTGGTTAAAAAAACACTGCCTATATTTTCCTTATGAGGCTTCACATTTAGCCTGCTGAATCAGCACCATTTGTTCATCTCTACTCATCTAAACAGAGTTTCATGTCGGTCTCACAAGGTATAGGGAATGATGAAAGCCAAAACTCTGTGTGAAAATGTATTGTCTAGTATAATTGTTGCACTAGATTAATCCAGGATACTAATAGATATTGGAATTGTGAAAATATATTTGACTAGGAATCTGTATGTATGTACTTTGTCAGAGGTGTGTGTGTGATGTAGGGTCGTACATCTGAGATGTATGTATGATATAGTGTCATTAGTGTTCTGTGGGTTTAATGTTTTGGTCTTAACTGTGTGCCATTTGTTTGTTCTAGTGAAGCATGCACAAGTTTGTGTCAATTAGCTATCATTGCTTTAATTGTTAACTAGGCTGTAGTACTCCAAAAGGTTATTTATTTTTCTATGAGCAGCATGTAACTCAATCTAGAATATGATCTGTTCAAAGGTAGAGCCACCTGGTTTAATCTGTAATTGGTGATTCCAGGTTTTGATTTGTTAAAAGAAGTGTTATATAAGTTTGTCTTTGAAAGTGAGACCTACAGAGCAGTCTGTGTAAGTTGGATGTAGGGTCCTGGTTTTGATGTGTGGCACTTCCTTTTCTAGTAAGCCCACAGATAGGAAATGGATTTCTGAGTTCATTTTAAGAAGCACACAGTGTTTTGCTATTGAAATTAGGGTGTCTGTGCATCTGTCTAAATGGTAATGAAATGCTAACAGAGTAATCTGAGATTTTTTTCCATCCTGCAAGATAACGATAAGGAGAATCTGATAAAATATTTGGCATCTTGATGTCTGTTTCAAAAACTGGAAATACAAACTTGAATCAGAAAGCTTAGTAAGATTTTATTCTCTAAAACATTGGGTAGTTCACTGCTTTATAGAAAGAAGATGGGGGGCAGGTAAATTTTTTTTAATAAGCTTTCCTTCAGGCTAAACTTCTAGATGGTATTGGCAATTAACCTACTTTTCTGAGTACTTTTTTTACTTGTGTGTGTTGTGGCTTAACCCCAGCTGGCAACTAAACACCACAGAGCCGCTTGTTCACTCCTGCCCTGGTGGGATCAGGGAGAGAATCAGGAGGGTAAAAGTGAGGAAAAAACTCATGGGTTGAGATAATGACAGTTTAACAGGTAAAGCAGAAGCTGTGCATACAAGCAAAGCAAAACAAGGAATTCATTCACTGCTTCCCGTGGGCAGGCAGGTGTTCAGCCATCTCCAGGAAAGCAGGGCTCCATTGCACGTAATGGTGGCTTGGGAAGACAAATGCCATCACTCTGAATGTCCCCCCAGCTTTATATGCTGGGGATGCTATCACATGGTATGGAATATCCCTTTGGTCAGGTGGGGGCAGCTGTCCCAGCTGTGTCCCATTCCAGCTTCACGTGCCCCTCCTGCCTGCTGGCAGGGCAGTGTGAGGAGCAGAAAAGGTCTTGACTCTGTGTAAGCACTACTCAACAATAATTAAAAACATCCCTGTACTATCAACACTATTTTCAGCACAAATCCAAAACATAGCCCATCTAGGTGACTTCATATGAAGAGAATTAACTTATCCCAGTCAAAACTAGCACAATGTGATAACTTGATTTATTTAGAGTTCTTTCCTGCAAGTATTTACTAATGAACGTAATGCCTACTATAGATGTTTTAGGAGTATTCAAGGTACGTGGCTTTAAGGCATATGTGTATCCTTGAAAAAACTTCTGGCTTTCTTTAACCTGGAAGACCTGTCTATGCCTTGACCACGAGTCCCTGGCAGCTCTGTTTAGTCTTGTTTAAGTAACTTCAATTTGGGATCTTTATGTCCATTCACCTTTGTCTAAAAAGAAGCACTTAGCCTCCTGGGCAAACATTGTGGTATGTAATTTCCTGCCACCACTTCATATGTTTTAGGATTTATCTTGCTTTTTGTGTGCTACTGGAAGGCTGGGATATGAAGCTGGGCTGCATGAGTAGTAGTACTTTCACCATTCCATTTGATTTTGTGAGCCAGCCCCTCTTTCAAAGCGCTGCCAAGCAGCAGTGAAAAACACTGCTGAGCAATACGAGCCTAATTATTAATTGCATTGTTTTCTGTTCAAGCAATGAAATTTGGGGTGCTTCATGTTTCTTTCATGATGCCCTTTTTCAATGGCTAGAGACAGGAATATCAGAATTGAGTTGTCACTTTTGTACTAGTTCAGGTGAGTGTAGCGGGTACGAGTGTATGGTTATCCCTGACTGTGGTACAGTCCGGCACAGCATGATATATGCGGGATTGCTGGCAATGGCTGCAGAGCTCTGCTTACCTGGCAGCTTGTGCCGAGTTGACTTGGCACTGTGGTAATCATATGTTCATATGAAAGCTTTCCTCAGCGTGAGGTGTAGCCTCCTGCTGTGGTCAATACCAAACTAAGAAGGTCATAGTAGATTCAGTCTTGGGGCTCTTTTTAGGGAGGAGCATCTTGCTGTGAAGAAAATGCTGTAACCCAGTGTGTAAAGCTTGTTGATAATCGTGCTCTTATTGATTGATTAATGGAGCTGGAAACTCCTGATGCATCTTGTGATTGTTTGCATTATTGTTGAGATACATCTGTAGCCTGTCTGCTCCAGTGCAGAGCCATATTCTTTCATGGTGATTTTGATTTGAGGGAATCCCTGCATAACTCCGAAGATTTTTTTTTTTCTATAGGAGAAGAAGCATGTAAAAAATAAGAGAAAGGGTAAATGAAGCCCTTAAGGCCTGATACTTTGAACTTGATGATGTGGCCCCAAGTTCTGAGCTGTTTTAAATATCTGTTTCCTATTAGACTTGTGCCATGTATCAGTAACCCTTTTGAAATATGACTGCATGTTTATCTTTGGTACATGTTTTCTAGTTCAAACTGCCCTGGTTCTTGACAGAAACGAGCATTGGCAATCATTAATGCCATAGAGTCAGTGTAGCTGCAAAAAGGGTAAATTTGTGCTGTTGTGCTTGTAATAAAATTGCCTGCTAAGTTACAACTCTGGGCCATGAGTTTTGGCAATTAGTTTATGGACAGAAAAACACAAAGTGTGGTTTCTAATACCTGGATCCAAATGTTTTGTAGCTTACTTATGAAAATATTCTGTTTTATAAGCTATGTCAAAAAATATCAGGCATAGTTTTGAGAATATGAAAACTAAAAAAAAAAAAAAATCTTTGAGTATTCTAAATTCTAATTATCCTTGAAACAAAGTTCTATGGAACTTAGAAAATGCAGTTTTGCAGTAAATTTAAGGAAGGTAAATATTTCAGGGTCTATAAATGCAGTTTTAAAGCATAGGAAAACTTAGAATGTTTTAAGGTTGCAAGATGGTAAATTGAAAATATCAACTTCTATAAAAGTCAGTTAATTTAATCTGGGACTTCAAACAGCTTGACTGATGTGCATGTGTTTAAGATTGTATGGGTACTTTAACTTGATATTTTTTTATCCCTTAACACATTTAACTTTTAAAAAACATTAACCTTGACTCGGAATCCTTTGAATTAACTTATTCTGGGGAAAAGATAACATTTTTGCAATACCTTTTTGCTTAGGTATGTTTTTGATATATGCTTGATAGAGCTTGTTTCCAATTTAAGATAATGCTTGTGTGCAAGTTCTTTTTAAGCTTTAAATCGAACACTAGAGAACAAATTATGTGATATTGTTCACAAATTTGAGAAATTTAGCATTGCTTTTAAATTTCTTTTTTTATTTCATGTTTTTTAAATCAGGTGAAGCAGTGTACTTCTTGCTGCTTTGTGCTGTAATGGAGCAAATGCGAAGCAGCTGGAATGCAAGAAAGTACTAAAGTCTATACCTGTTGCCAATGCAGCCCAGCTGTTGTGTGGCTGTGAATCTTGCCTTGGTTTTCCATGTGTGGCCAGAACTCTCACTGCTGGGATGAGTTGAAGACCAGTGAGAACTTAGCCTATGTTTTTTGATAGGGACCTTCATATTGCTGGTATTGTGAGTCTTAGAATTGCCACATGCAGAGTAGCTGGTGTGTGCCAGGTAATGATTGGTGATGTGATATCTACGTTTTTTTTTATACCAGTGCTGTTGAGCTGTCTGCTAGTTAACAGTCATGACAACTTAGATGTATGTTACTAGAGACAGTGAAAATGCCTTTTTTTTTTTTTAATGAAGCTTGCATATTATAACTTTGTGTATGAGAACTTGGGATATTTCATCATTGTATTTAAAATTTAATGTATTGATTTTTGGGTCTCAAGAGGGTGGCAGTCTGTGTCTGCACATCTCTCTCCATCATGCACAGCCAAAGGATTTTGACTTTTACCAGTGCACAGACAGCTGTGATCTTTGTAATTGGTTTGTGTGGGTGTCAGCATTCAGCTCTCCAATGAAATTTGTCAGAAAAGAAATGAGAAACTCAATGAGATGGGAATTAAAGCAGAAAGTTGGCTGTATAGATGATTTAGCAGTAATCTAATGTGTAGCTAATTGGCTAGCATCCAAATTGTGCTTCTGATTGTTTGTTTTCCTCTGGGGAAGAATGTTATTGAATACTAGATGACTGCTTCCCTGAGGGAAAATACCATAAGCTTCATGTCTAGGTATTTTGTTCTAACATCAATTTTTATCTTGTACAGCACAACTGTTTCTTATATCATGCATGTGGACCATGGTATTAAAAATAAAAAGGAGTTTTGCAACTTATATTGTTAGTGCCAAAATTTCAGCCTATATTGTTATATATTAGATAAATTTTTAATGTTTAACTTTTCATTGTCATCCATAGTATATTCATTAGTCAGCAGAATGCAAAAGGGATCATTTGCCAAAAAAAAAAAAAGCAGATTATGTAGATGTTAGTGCACTCATACTGCTGGAGTCAGACTGAAAACTTTGTCTCCAAGGAAAGTCTGCTGGAAGGTTTTAAAATTACATTAAATATCTAAAGTACGTCAGGCAAGTAACAAGTTAGTTAATATCAGTGAGGGAAAGCAAAACACTGGAAAGGAAGGAGATGTAACAATTATAATTTCTTTTACTCTTCCAAATTATAATAGTTTTAAAAAGTAATCCCAAAGGAGGGAAAGTACTTATGTCAGCTGTCAGTCAGATGGAAAAGTTCACCAAAGTCATTGGAACTTTTAGGAATGAACTCTCACCAGTTTTTATAAAGGTGTTGGCCTCTGCTTTTTACTGAATTTCTTTTTCTGATTATTGGTCAAATACAATTTTATTAGCAGAAAACATTTAGAATATTAATATGAATAATCTTGCTTTATTTATAGTGTGTTCCAAGATTGTTACTCACATGAGTAGTAACTCTAAGAATAGCCACTATGAGTTTGTTTTTTTTTTTTCTCACCTGTGTAAGATGGTGCATTTTGTGCCATACCTGGAGTTAAGCTGTGAGCCAACATGCTACCAAAACTTCTCCTTTGGAAACTGAGCAGCTAAAGTGCCTTAAGGAGGCCTTTGTCCTGTAGGTTTAAAAATTGAACTATGCCTTAAGCATTATGCCAAGTGGGATTCCAGTCTTCTATGCCTCGGCTGCAGCAGGAGGGATCTTGTAGTGAGTGCTTTGGGGGACACAAATAATATGACAGTACATGGGATGTTTGTGGAGCTATCAGGATAAGCTGCAAAGATAACTATTGTTTGTACCTGTTCTGGATGAACAACTGAAGAGTTGTTGTTTGGGCTTTTTTTTGCAAAGATAAAATTTATTGTCCTTGTAGTAAATGCTCATTGCTTATATCAGTATGTTCTGATTTTTAGCTCAACATAAGGCTGCTATGAAAAACAAATACTGACAATACCCACAGTCCAAAGATTTTTTTGAAAACTACAGATGTTTACTTATGCCTTCATATTAGAGCAATGGTACTATTTTGTGTGTGTGCCTAAAGTCATAACTGCATGTGTTTGTGTTCTATAGCTGTTGCAAAAGTAGGTATCGTATATCCCATCAACCAATGATGCTTGCTTTAGCTCTTTGGGTGATGGCTCTTTAGAAGTAATCAGTATTAACAGGTTTTAAAAGTATTTCAGGACTTGTTTAAGGTATGACTTTTTATTTTTATTTTTTCTTTCAGGAGGCCTGGCCTTAGCTCAAGTACTATTTTTTTATGTGAAATACCTCATTCTGTATGGTGTTCCTGCCCTTCTCCTTCAAATGGATGGACTCAAACCTCCAGCTCTGCCTTGCTGTGTGAGCCTGATGCACAGTTTCACTAAAATGTGGAGGTTAGTCATTAGTGCTTTTCAGACAGTTTATTACTGATATATGGCAGTCAGCATATAAGAACATACATGTGTGTGTCTGTGGTCACATACACGCTTGCTTTCATGTCCTTATGTTTTTTGTCTCGCCCCCATCATTCATCTTTAGCACTTTCTAAATAAACTTCAATTTGATGGTTATTTTTTTCATGCTGCAGAGGGTAGGGGCAAGCATCCCTTTCAGCATTTTCATCCTCTTAATTACTAGAATTAGACTCGGCCTACTTAGCTTCCCTAACATGCCAATTATTTGTTTCCAGATATTTATTAAATCATTCATTTTTCAGTCTTGGTCTAAAACCCAGGTTTCAGTTAGATATTCTTCCAGGTAAACAAAATAAATGGTTGATTAATCGCCCTGTGAGGAAAGCTGTAGTTATAACACTTTAATATCTAGAGTCATGCAGCAGATAAAGTCTGCAGCACATTAAAAATACTATAAAAAATGGTAATTGTTTATAATGTGGGATGAATTTCTGGAGTTTCAGCACAATATTTCACAAAGTATTAGTTTTGAATCTTGGGTTGCTTTCCATCAGTGTTCACTGAAGTATTTTTCCTGGAGATGGTCTCCCAGGTGGATTCTGCTTGCTGTTTAGCCTGTGTGTAACAGTGGATTCACTTGACTTCTCCCATCCTTTGTTTTCCCCTGCACTATCTCTAGTTCCTCCAGTCTGGGACTCTGTGCCTCAGACTTCTAGAAATATTACCAAAATGATTTAAACTTGTTGGCTTTAGTGTAGAGACTTGTTGTCTTGTGTTAGTGCAGAGCCTAGCACAACGGTGCTTACCCTGTTTGGTCTCCAGCTGCTTTGCAATATGAATAAAGCTTTTTCATTTTAGTCATAAAAACAGTGGGCATGCTATTATCAGAGCTTTATTGGATGAGATTTTAATTTTGTTTTCAGCTTGAAGCTAATTGTAACAAGAAGGCTTTATAGTTTATAATAGTTGGCAACTGTAGATATGTAGTATTCAAAGAAATGCAGCAGAAATAGAGTGCGGGAAACAGATGAACTCTTTCAGAGTTTGAACTGAACTTACAACCTGAAGAGTTAATATAGAAATCTGTGTTTTTTACCAGGCACTCTCTTGAGAGCAGCATCTCTTTGCCTGCTGTCCCTTGTAAGCAGAGTTGCAAACAGCAGCAGTGTTTCTTCCTCCTCTCCCAGTTATTATTCCAGGGAATCTGTGTATTGCTCTGGAGGTGCCAAATGAAACTGGACTTCAGCACAAATACTAATGACACTGCTGTGTCAGGTAGTTGTAACAGACCATGAAAAGGTACTCAGTGCCTGCAAAGATGTGTGGTATAGAAATGTAGGTTATTTTTTTTTTTTTTAAATAATAATCATAACACTTATAAGAAAATTGAAACTAGTATCTAAGCAGAAAGTTTGGTTTTTTTTTTTACAAAAAGAAAAAGTGTCAGCTGCTGATAGTTACCATTTTGCAAGTATTTCATTCAGATATGTAGCAAACATTCACTGCCAGAAATAATAAAATTATCTCATAGATAGGGTTTGTTTGCTTTGGCGGCTGAAAAAATCAGTTCACGTACAGCTGACTTGATTTCTTGCTCTCAAAGCTGTGTGGATAGTAGAATTTCCTATGACTGCTGGTGAATTATGGGTCATTCTTAGTTATCTAAGAAATCTCACATAGCTTGCCCCCTGAATCCCTGAATTATGATGTCCTGATGCCTTTACAGTTAAATTCCTCAATCGCTACTACTCAGAGGCTTTGCAGTCTCTTTGTGTGTTTTGGTATGTTATATAGGAATGTCAGTGTTAGAAGTGGGAATAGCCTTTTTTTCTAAACTGTATGATTGTCTGAACAGGTCAGGAAGTGTGGAAATGATGGGTTTAGCATAAAAGCTAGCAAAAGGTGGTGATAGTAAATAGCTTGTGTTGTGAAGTCTTATGAACAGTGACACTGTGTTTCCTTAAAGTGCTAAATACTTTTTTTTTGTAGTTTGTGAATACGTGGACTTCTTAGTGAATGTTCCTAACAACTTTATCAGAGTGGGTCAAATTTAAATGTTAATAACAATGCCTAGTTGTAAGCTGGTAGAGTGAGGACGCTTGTACTAGACACTGATTTCATAAAATGGTAGCCTGGTAAAGCTTATTAAAAGCTCTGAGGGCCGGGTTGGGAAATGGAGTGGGGTGGAATGAGCCAGATGACATAG
>VZSZ01002186.1:314187-445847 GCA_013398815.1 Ibidorhyncha struthersii
TGCTTGTGTATGCTTGGCTTGCTCTTACCCTTCTTGCTGGTGTCCGATTCAGGGTGCTCTTGGAAACAGGGTATTATGCTAGCTAGGCTTTTGGAAGACCCAGTATTGCTATTTTTATGTCTCAAAGCTATTAGAAGTGCAGATTTTGAAGGACAGAAGGTAGTGTTTAAGAGAAAGACAACATGAATGTCACAATGTAAGGAATGCAAATATGCTACTAAGGAGTCTACCACCACCACCACCTGGTGTCCTTTGAGCATAACAACAAAGCTTTTGATCTGATACATCTAGACCAGTGTCACTTATGATCGGTATATGCTGACGTAATTCACTACGTGATACTGCAGGTGGAAGAGCTTTCAGTCAGGAAGGTAAGAAGGATACCACAGTGTGTCTAAAATCTCTAGAGCTGAAAAGCAAAGCAAATATTAGAAAAACAAATCAGGTACTCTGCCTCCCTATTTATGGTACAAAACAATAAACCAAATTGTGTCTGTTCAAACTTAAAAATAAAAGGCTTTAATTAAAAAGGAGTTACCAACTTTGAGTAGATTCTGCCTAATCTGCATTTTATTTAATCAAGAAGATCTCGAGTCAAAAAAATTAGCAATCTTGTTTACTGTCTCAAGACAAAAACAGGTGTTGAATGTGTTACTGTGGTTTCATTTTACCAGGATATCTTGCTAAATATGCAGCTGCATAGCTGATAAATGCATGATAAATTTATTACTGTTCAATAGCTTGATTATAGCTGTGAAAAGCAGGTTCTGAGCTCCTGATTTCCAGACAGGGCAGCAGTTCAGTGACAGACCAACTTAGAGGTTTTTAATGTCTGCTTTATCTTAAGTCATAGAATCATATAATAGAATCATAGAATTGTCTAGATTGGAAGGGACCTTTAAGATCAAGTCCAACTATTAACCTAATGCTGCCAAGTCCACCACTAAACCATGTCCCTAAGCACCACATCTACCTGCCTTTTAAATACCCTCAGGGATGGCGATTCAGCCACTTCCCTGGGCAGCCTGTTCCAATGTCTGATAACCCTTTCAGTGAAGAATTTTTTCCTAATATCCATCCTAAACCTCCCCTGGAGCAATTTGAGGCCATTTCCTCTTGTCTTGTCACTTGTTACTTGGGAAAAGAGACCGACCCCCACCTCACTACAACCTCCTTTCAGGTAGTTGTAGAGAGTGATAAGGTCTCCCCTGAGTGTCCTTTTCTCTAGAATAAACCACCCCAGTTTGCTCAGCTGCTCCTCATGAGGCCTGTGCTCTAGACCCCTCACCAGCCTCATTGCCCTTCTCTGGACACGCTCTAGAACCTCAATGTCTTTCCTGTAGCAAGGGGCCCAAAACTGAACACGGTGTTCGAGGTGCGGCCTCAGCAGTGATATAAGATGTGCAGAAGCACAACTCTTCTCTGCCTTTCCACCTTAAAATATGAACATTCCCAAGCATCTTATCCCAAAATAATTTGGAGGCAAGTGTGTTGGGTACAAATTGTGCTGAAACTTTATGCCTGTTTAATAGGTTAGCCTCAGCAAGGGTAGAGGTTCTTCAGGAGGCAGTGAAAAGTAATACTTGAAAGATAGATTTCACAGGAAACAGAATTTCATCCAGAGTAAAGAAAATGAAGTTTAAGAAATGCTACCAGATAAAAATAAAATAATGCAATGATGGAGAAAGATCTGGCCATTCTCAACTGCCATGCTGTAAATTCCAGATTATATCTTGTATTTGAAACCCCAAATCTTGACCAGACAGGAGTCTGACATAAGTCAACACCCCCATTTTCTTGCATGCTAATGGATGGACTAGGAGGGCTGTATTTTGCATGTACAGACAGACGTACACACTTTTATATGAATGCATGTTAAGTTTATCCCAGGTATGTTTTGGCATCTGGGTTATGATTTGAAAGAAATAGTGTGCAATTCAGTCTGGTGTACCTGCCTCATTATTGCAAAAGCATTGCTTGCCTTGTACGAGAAAAGTGTTCTATATGCCAGGTCTCAGTGAATTGCTCCAAATTTTGGATTAGAACTTTGTTGTAGGCTAATCATTCTTGGCTGTAACCATGCCATAGAAAATAGATCTACAAATGAAAATGTAATCTCATCTGCATCTGTTTCTTCCTCACCTCGATACATTTGTCTACCTTCACTGTTGTTCTTGAAAGCTTCCCCACCTCTGGAAAACAGTTCCTTGCGTATGTCTATCAGGAAGGACTGTACAGGTATTTTCTCTTCCTTTTGGATTCTTTTCTGGGAAAAGACAAGTTTGATACTGATGCTGTGTGCGAGTGCAAGCACAAGAGATCACTGTGACCACGTGCAGTCATTTTAGAATGATGAATAGCAAATAAAAACTTACCATCTCTTATTTATAGCTTAAGCACTTGGTAATATTTACGTCTAACTGCCTATTCTTAGTTTGTGGTAAGGACTGGAATATATTTTTAAAGAAAATGGATTTTCTGACCTGCAGGGGGAAAAAAGTAATTTAAGTTGATTTTCACCTGTGCTTCTCACATCTCAGCCCAGTTTACAACATACTTCCTTTCTCTGGGCTTCTGATTTTTGTGTAGGTATAAATAATTTTGGGAGTTAACTTATTAAATATGTCAAGATGAGTAAGCTGCTGAAAGGTTTTATTATAAGATATCATTAAGGAAATTTAAAGAAGATCAGAAATGGTATTTCTATCAGTGCTTGATTTGGGAATCTTGTCTGCTTGAATTCCCAAATAGCCAATGTCTGGCACAAGTTAACACAAACATAATTTCCCAGTTGTAACTGCTACAGCCATGTGTAGTCAGGATGACATCTCTGCCTAAGGGCTCAGAAAAAAGTGCCTTTTACAATTTTAGAGGCTTGTACTCCTAACAAACTCCTGTGGGAAGGGGTTTGCTTTCTGTTTGATTATTGTAATGTTCTTTTTTGTTGTGGTGTTTCTGGATAAGTTGATGAATGGTCTGAAATTTGAGATAGAAATTAAGGGAGAAAATCTGCTTTCTTATGAGTTGAGTTCTCTGATTAAGTGCTAGTAATAACAGCAAAGTGCTTTTGTGTAACCTGTTGTTTGGAGGTAATTACAGGGGAAAAAGGAAGGATGCTAAATGATGGGTCACAAACTCCTTCCCATGGCAGGTATCCTCAGGAGTCAGTTAAGTTACAAATCCTTGAAAAATTTGCATGAGAGAAGGAGAAGCAAGCAGTGAAAAGGAACTCCACATCTTCGTGGCAGTGTAAAGAAGGGATTCAGTGTGAATCACCCAGAGCCTGGTAGAAATTTGAATGGCACATCCAGATCTGTGGTGCAGACCTGCTGCCCACCTTGCTGTGGAAGGGGTTGCAGCTGCTTCCCAAAGCTGCAGGAGGACCTTCACTGGGGTTCTGTGCCTGGGGAGAGGCTGCTGTCTGGGGATCAGAGCAGGGATGCTGGGCCAAGCCTGCTGGTGCTATGAACAGAGAATCTTATTCTAAGTGCTATAAATGGCCTAGTAGTCAGCTTCAAGAGGCTCAGATATTTTGAGGTGATTTGTTTTGTATGTGTCCTATAGTTCTAGACAGCTGTGTTTTTAAAAGCTCTCTACTCCATGCGTCTGGAAGGATTTAGCAGCAACTGGAACTGAGAGACAAGAAGAGGAAGGACAGGCTTATGCATATTTCCCTTTCCTCTGGAGATTAGGAGTGTCACTTCTGGTATATTTTCAGCTGTTGATATTTTCAAAGCAAAAGTTGTCCAGTGTGTGTTAGACAGTGTATCAGGTGAAACAATGTCTTTCAATGATCTAGCTTCTCATTGTTTTTAATATTAAAAAATGTTAATGCTGCAACATTTATATTTAAAAATCAAAAGGCACCTTTTCCCTGCCCTATATTTTTAGAGAAGATCTCTTAAATATGAAAAATGGATTATCTAAAAGGATAGTTGGATTAAATAGAATCACACCCACAGTGTTGAAATGGCCTAGTGCTACAGGTCTCACTGTATGTCCTTCCCATCTACAACCCCTATGGTACTTTTAAGCATGCTTTTGTATGTGAAATACACTGCTGTTGTGTAGGGTAACAGCTGGAGTCAGGGTGGTCTTTCAAAGAGAAGAGCCTTTCTTAGAATAGCTATGGAGTTATACACAAGCTTTAAACATGACACCTGCTTGCCAGTGTCAGAATACTTAAGCTGCTTGCCCAGAAGTTGGCCATTTAATTGCAGAATTAGTGCACATTTTTTAGTAGTAGAATAACTTGTTTCTATGTTGAAAAATGATACTTTTCCTGATTTACTTGTTGTATTTTTCCATTAACTATTGCAACGCTTAAAACTGGGCATTGATCTGTGACACATTGTTTTTAGCTAGTGTGTCACCTGGATGTGTGAAAGTCACATTAGTTCTGGACTGGTTAGTCATTCTCTCACTGATAGAGACAAAAGATTTAAGTGCTTTTGACGTCAGCCAAATTAGTGCCTGCTACAGTTCTTATCTGCTGTACAGCTCAATTTGCTTGTTACGTTAAAGCTTTAAAAGGCTCCTTAAATCTCTTCAGTAGAGAAAAAAGTCTATTATTTGTCTCTTTGGACTGTAAAAGAGAGGCAATAATAAAGCACCCTAATCCTTGTTGGGTCTAAATTGCATAATTACTGGAAATTTATTTGTGCAGTGACTGCTTTGTTACTGTAGTCTGAAATTGCTGGGCTTTTTTAACAAACAAGCTAAGCCCACCTACTGCTGCTCACCCATGAAGCCCATTCTTCACAGTATTTGACATGAGGTCTGCACAGATACAAACTATTACTGGTGCTCACATTTGGCAAACGGCACTCTGCCTGCTCACAACCACTGTAGAAAATGAGTAATGACTATTAATAAACTTCATTGTTCTGTTTGCAGTAAGGATAGGGATCTTACAGTAATTGGACAATCGAGCTGCGTTGCAAGAGTCTTACTCGACGAAAACTGAAGGCAAACTTACCCTATGGCACTTTGCCACTAGTGGGCATTAGGTTTTATCCGCTCTTCATAAGCTGCCACAGGCTTT
Source organism: Ibidorhyncha struthersii (assembly GCA_013398815.1). Taxonomy (NCBI): domain Eukaryota; kingdom Metazoa; phylum Chordata; class Aves; order Charadriiformes; family Charadriidae; genus Ibidorhyncha; species Ibidorhyncha struthersii. The sequence continues at coordinate 319,232 of VZSZ01002186.1, forward strand.
TGAAGAATCAGGGAAGGTATAAAATTAAAGTAATTTTTCTTCTGAAGGGTCCTAAGAGAGACTAACAGAATACAAATGAGATTTGCTCTTTTTAAGAAAGTGTTCTGCTGAACTATATCACCAAGACCCAATGTGAGGGATATGTGAGAAACAAAACTAACTTCTTGTCTTAAAGCTTCCTAAGTAGGCAGACTTCTGTGTAATTGTATGTTAAGAGTGGCAATGACTAATGTCTCCTTAAAGTTCTGCTTGTCTCTCTGGCCAGGAGATTGCAGGGGTGGGGGGAAGTCACTGCCTAGGATCATTAAAACTTTCCTCAGGCTTTCTGATATAATACAAGCTGTGTGTTTAAATTGAAATGAAACAACAAAACATATTAGATCATGGATCCAGTTTGTAGGCTGGAGGCCACTAGCAGTTTCTGAAGTCTTTTTATGTGGTCCACAAAAGAACTTTCTCCTTGCGGCCACCTCACTGTAGATTATTTCTGCTATGCAGGCTTTCAGCCTGAGCTCACAGCTAATAACTGAAACTCCCCAGATGAAGCTTTGGGACTCTTATTTATATTTTCTACTTGGAGGTGAAGATGTCTGTTACAAGATGTATACCAAAGTTGGACTGTATCCTGCGTTATACAGGCTGTCCATAGTCCAGGCATTTCTGCTTCTGTTGAAATCAGTGATGTTTTTGCTGCTGACTTTGACTGCATCAGGATTTCATTGTGGATTTCCCACCATTCTCATAGGTACAGAAAGCCCTAACCTCTCCCTGTGATGCTATGCAGGAAATACTTTGCAAGTAAAATGTTTAGGGTGTGCTCTGTTCAACCTTAAAGTAATCACGTATTTACAAAATACCATTGTGGAGTAATGTGAACGTTTATGCATTGGCCATATTGGTGCTGAAGAGCTGTACAGCACTGAGCAGGAACTCTGGTTGGAGGCATCTGGCACAGGCTGAATGCAGTGGTAGCTTTGGTTATTCTAATAATGGAGAAAACCGAAAGGCAACTTGGTACTGCTGAATCATGCCAGGAAGAAACAGAAGTGCAAAGTGTTTTATCTAAGCATGAAGCGTTAAAACTCCAGTATATCCTTAAGCAAGTGTCAGAGAATATGATAAAGATATCTTTATGTATATACAAGTCCTGCTTATTATTACTGTAACAAGAAATTGCTTGTCAAAGACATGATATAAAAGCATTTGACAGTCTTCATATTTTCTCTTTCAAATAACATTGGTTTTCTTTTTTAATCTTAGTTGCATTTTTACACTGAGGTGAAAGAAAGCTGCTGCTACTAGTTTGCTGTGTTGCAGATGGTTAAAACTTAAACTCAAAGCTTGCAAACAAAAGGTAGTCCACTGAAGCTTGAGATGTAGGCTTAAGCAGGTTCTTAATATCTTGACATTTAAAAGAACATTGAATTCGGTTAAATAGGAATTTTTTCACTGGGTTGAGCCAGGGATTGTTTCACTGTATGTTGCATAGTAAGAACTGTTTTGGTTTTGAATAGGAAATGATAGAATTTGTTATTGTTTATCTTGAAGGAATGCCAAAAGAGCTGCACAGATGTATTTTTTTTTTCCTGATTCCAATACCATGTTAGTGGGCAGACTGTAAAATCCTTATGTGGGTGGAATTCACCAAGTGTCTTGCACTAATTGGAAGGCTGAGTGAAAAATGAGAGTTCCAAGAACATACTTCTGTGTGGCAAAAGAGTCCCCAGAAAATGTTGCAATGTGACTCAGTGTCCAAAAGTATAGCCCATAGTTTGAGTAATATATAAATCCAAATGGGTTGTTTTATTGGATTGCATCGTATTTTTCTGGGTTATCTGCCTTATTATTCATCTTCCCATCTTCATTTTAAAAACTGACACCACTAAGCAGTCTGGGCTTTTTAGTTGAATATTTTCAGTTTGCATGCTGTATTTATCTCTACTGTAAAATATCTTGTGACAATTAAATTGTTGTTTTCCTATTTTAAGTTATGCATCTGCTTTCTAAATAGTGTATCCTAGCATGGTGGCAGTTAATTATTTAGGAAGAAACGTGCCAATTGTCACTGAAGAGACAAGCTTTGCTATGATGGTGTAGGTTTCAAATATCTGAATCTGTGCAAGCTATAGACAGGCAAAAGTGTCTTAAAAAAATGGATGGCTTTTCCAGATTTTTTTTAGTAATGAAGATGATGAATCAATTGGTAGCAGTCACTACTTGAAAAATACTTATTCTACTTGGTAGGCATACCCCCCTCTAGGGGATTTGCTTTAGCCAAGTTTTATAGTTTGAGACATTAAATAATAGAACTTAGCAAAGACTATAGGCAGGTTTTGTATCTGCTTTCCCTGTAGTAATCTTAATTCTTCAGACAAGACTAAAACGTGTTTCAGACTTAGATTGCACGCTTGTAATTATTTTTAATTTGGAAACTTTCATCTTTGAGGGCTTGCCAGCTGGAGAGGCTGCCACAGGCAGGACAGGAAGAAAGATGAGCAGAAATAGGAGGATCAGGAAAAGTAGTTTAGAACTGCTAAATGGTGGGGTATCCATCAGTTGTTCTCCCTTTACATAGTCTGGGCATCCCTGCTGTAAGACATTTCTTGGGAAAGAGGGACAGTGGAGCAACTTAAGAGCATTGTGTTGGTGAAAGCAGCTGTCATTCAATGACCTCTCAGTCTCCAGTGCAAAATGTTCTGGTGTGGAGACACTTATTCAGCAGCTCACCGGCAAAATGCCAGATTTATTTGCAAAGACTGCTAATGGAAGTGCTAGTCTTGCAAACACTGTTCTACGGTTAAATAGGATGGGCTTCTCTGAGGATATGTGACTGAATTAGACTTTCCAAAGTCAAGTTTAGCCACATTTGTAAAAGGAAGGGCTGAGAACCATTGTTAAAACATTGTGGCAGTAATGCTTCTTTTAAGAGATGGTAAATACCTGCAAGGTACAGAGTACTGAAGCTGTAATAAATAACTCAGTTGTTGGATTTCATCGCCAACATAAGTGGCAACTAGTCTCAATGAAGAGATCTAAGTACAGTTATTGTATTATTTGCTAAAGTAAAATGTGGGATAGCACTACTGGTTGAACTCCTTTCCTGCATGTAGAAATTACACCATTCCTTTCTGTATTCAAAAGCGTTCATGTTCCAGGAGCAACGTGACTGTTTTTAAGGTGGTTGGGATATTTCTGTCTACAGTGCAATACAGTCCCTGGGCACACAGTATCATGTTTACCTGTCTCTATCTACCTTGCTGACTTCGAACTCATCACAAATGGCAAAGTATCCACCTAGATCCATCCTGCTGAAGGTAGAGCCCAAAGTTAGAATCGTGCCACTATCCCTCTGCATGCTGCTAGTGTGACTTGTCAAATTGTGTTTTAGCTGCTGCAAAAATGCTTTATTAGTCCTTGACAGAACTAACACAGACAAACAAGTGTTCTCAATTCTTAAATAAAAATACCGACATTTTTGAGAACGCAGGTGATTCTAGTATGGATCTCCAGAATTAAAGTGTTGCTATTGTGAATGGTGGATTTTTTGTCTGTTCAAAAATAGGCAGAATATACCTCACATTAGCCATAAAAGCTCTCCTTATGTCATTTCCCTATTATAAATTTATGTTTTCCATATATGTGCCTGACATGCACTTATTTTGAGTTCGCTAAGTGTTGGATATAGGCCAGTCTTGATAGCTAACCTGTTACTCAGTACAGAAGAGACTGTGCTTTCTATGTGAGTTATCCCCACGTAGGACTTTATATCCTGTAACAAAGAAAAATCCATTGAAATCTTACTTTCTCTAGGCCCTTAGACTGATCAGAACCCTGGTGCATATGAGAGACCTGTACAGGTGCTGCGCTTGTTGTGAAAGTAGCTATTTCTTGCTCTTTAGGGAAAGTAGATTTGATTCTTGTCCCTCATCCCACATTTATCTTTGTCTCGGGGAAGGTCAGGGGATAATTAGCCCCCAACTTCTTCCTCTGCAGTGCCCTGTCTGTAGCCTATGCGTAAGGCTTTTCGGAGTGGTGACATCCCATGTGCTTGCAGTGGACATCTTTGCTGAAGTGCACAGTTAGCCAAACGTTTCCCAGATTATGCTACATGATGCGTGATTTTTGTGCTTTATTTCCAGGAATAGCATGCAGCCCAGCAATCCTGGGGAGGAACTAATGGAAAACAAAGCTGTCCTGGTTTCTCTTCAGCACAGGGTTTAAAATATGTATGTACAAAATCAGGGTTTGACAACTCAAATTATTTGAATTTAGCTTCATAAAAAATTGTTCCAGTAATGAGCTTAACTTTAAATGGATTCATATGATCCTGACGTGTACTTGATACTTACTTTTTTTAATGCTGTAAATGTTTGGGAATGAGGCCTTGTTGTGAGATGGGGTCCTTTAGCCAGCACAATGGAACTGTGGTCCCTAACACAGCTGAAGAGCAGTTTTCATCTAGGTAGGTGTGGGGTCAGATTCTTAAGTGATGTAAGCTGACGTAACTTCATTGAATTCAAAAGTTATATACTAAAGGCTCAACTCCTCTGTTAGGGAACCTGAGTTTAGACCTCAGTTAAAGGAGGGCACAAGTTTGCAAAGTGGGACCATAAACAGTCCATCAGGTAACACGTGCATCTAGTGCTGACCAGGGTGGGTATTTGGATGGTGGTGCTCAGGAAACAAGAATTTGTCACTGCATGTCAAGACTGCAGTAGGCAGGTACAGTTGGAAAACTGCTCTACAGCGCTGTTAAGTGGCAAGTGACAGGTACAGAATTTTAAAGTAAGGATGGACTATTAAGGAAATTGGACAAATGGAGATCTCAGACTGAGTCCAAAATGTCCATGATACAAGGGGGAAACACATGACTGGCTTCTCTGGTACCCTAATTGTAGCATGAACAAAAACTTGTCACGTATGTACATATGACTTCTGCATCCTGAGGACAAAAAGAGGCTTTTTTTCTGGGAATCATCAGGATTACAATTTCAGTGTGTGTTGTTTCAGTTGCTACTGACCGTGATTCATACCAGCATGTTTCTGACTTTTCATGTCTCTTCTATATAAGAGGACTCTTTTTTCCTCTTCCCCCCTCTAAGCTTTTTGCTGAATGCAAATTTGGAGGCAGTTTGTTGCATAATACATTTAGCTTTCAAAGCAGAAACTGCCTGTCTGAAATAATGTTTAGAATGTACCTTGAGGAGAGAGATATATGGTTGCAGGCAGAGATTTCAAAGATTATATTTTTGAAAAGGGCCTTGTTGGTTTAGTATGTGTATATTGTTTGTCACTGATTTCTAGTTAACATACTAGGAAAAGGTGAAATTGATTAGGAAGGATTATTTGTATAATCTTTCATTAAAATGTATCAGAAACCAGAACTTCTGTGCTTAACAAAAGCATTAAAATTGTGTACAGAACAGAACTGTGATTTAAAACTGATGCCCTTCAGAGGAAGAGAATTAGAGACATTTTTGTAAAGGAAATAGCTGTCAAATTGTCTGTAATGAGAAACATGACTATGAAATAGAGATTAAATATTTCCCCTTTATTGTTCCACTGACTAGTCAAGATTTTTCCCTGTTTGAAGACTACTATTATTATTAAACTAATTTTTACCCATTGTTTCTCAAAAAATTAAAATAATATATTGCTACTGACATCTGAGCAGTATAGAAAATTTAACTGGCAAATAATTTTTTACTCTTGTTGCTGTGGATATCTTTTCCCTTGTTTTAATTACAATCTAAAGTAACCTTCCAGGAAATTGTGCTTATTATAGGATTTTAAAAAAGCATTTGTGAAACTTTTATGTAACTGAGGCACTCTAAATTGCAAGGGCTACTGGATAAATCCTCTGTTTTGCAGAGCAGCTCGGGATTGAACAAGCTGTATGAAGCTGATTATATATAATGTTGCAATATCAAATAAATATGGGTGTACTTTATAGGCAGTAGATAATGATGTCCATATGCATATGGCAGGTGTAATTCTGAGTTAATAGTGGGGGTCACCCTGTCATGCCTGATAGGTAGATTCCTGTGATGTTGAAGGCATCACTATGAAATTTTTAATACAGATGCAATGTCACTACTTGTTCTGTTTTTTCACGTAATGCAGTTGTTTATTCCGCCCCCAAGTTGCAGTCTGAACACTGCTGTACAGACCCTTTTTATCCTTTGTTAACTTTTTCCAGCTGAGAATGGAAGGATTAATTACATCTACCGGATCTGTTTCCATTGCTACTTCACTGTATTTTCACTTCACTTGTAGACTTAAATGCAGTATGTATTTAAATATGAACAAGTAGAATGTTTGAAAGTGTCTGTGCTAGTGTTTTGTCAAAACCAGCCTCCCAGAATCAGTATTTCTTGTCTCTATTCATTATCCTAGGTGCTTAAAAGTGTGTGTACCCAATATCCATAGCCTTAAGTGATGCAACTATTTCTCCTATTTAAAGTTTGATTTTTTTGACCTTGTTCTTGCTTTTGGAACTAATCAATGGTACTGTCCTGAGGTGTCTTTAAGACCTAGGTGTGCACACTGATGCTTCTGTATATTCTCATAATTCTGTTGGACATAGTGTAGTTACATCTTTAAATGAGTGCTTACACTGTTGAGAATTCAGGATCTTGGGTATTCAGTTGAAAAGTACCAGTACAACATCGAATCGAGAAATAATGGGGCCTGTCTAGCTATGCTGAGTTATACCTAGTGAGGCTCTGATATATTTTCCTTCTTTTCATTTATTCTAATAAATTGGTTCTATGCATGTTCATTTTTAAAACTTATTAAAGATTTTATGGGAATATTTTAATAGCTATAGCCTATATGAAATAAAGTTACAAATCCTTTTCAATAGCAAGTGCATTGTGTTTTGGAAAGAGTGAAAAATGAGAGGAAAAATGGCATGCAAGTTCACAGCAGACTGTCTCATTCTCCCTCCCTGTCTGAACCCACTCTGCTTTGCCCACCTCAACTTCCTTCAGCTCTGATAATCTCAAGTTAGCAGGACCATTCAGTTTCCATGCCTGTTGTACGCTAAGTCCTTTGGCTTTTGGTTCAGTGTCAAAGGCGGTGATGTTTTTATGCTCCATATCCTTGTCCACAAGAAGCTCAGATGTTGTGTCCCATTAGAGACTATAGCAGGTTTGGTCATCACCATCAGAGGATAGCTAGGAGAACTTGAGAAGATGAGCTGGGTGAAGATGTGTAAGATGGCTGTTTAGCATACAGCAGTTTCCTGGTACTGTAGGAGTTTCCTCTTGTCCCCATCCCAGCACAAGCATACTGAAATGCTTCGTCCTAGGAAGAAAAGTTCTTCAGAGCTATAAATATGGACTGTGGGCAGCTCTGATAGAATATTGCCTGCATGACACAGAATATTTTAGTGAAGAGGGGGAGCCAAATTACAGCACGTGTCCAGGCAGGAGGAATGCTGAAAGATAACTGGATACACTTCATGCAGTATAATTACACAGTAATATAACAATAATGTAAAATGGGGAATGATTTTAGGAAAGGAATGGGAAAATATAGGTTTAATTATGATGATGTGCATGTTTCTGGCAGAACATGTTTTTCTGTTGTGAGGCAGTTCTTAAGAAATTCGCTCCCCTCCTCTCCACCCTACTGAACCAGTGGACTTTCCCTCCCTGTTAACTCCTAGAATTTCTACAGCTTGCTATCTGTCTGCTGTTATCAGGATGCCATTAACTATTTGATGGCTTTGCTTGCTGTTTCAGATAGAAGGTGCCACACTGCAAGCAATACTGTTAAAATAAAACCATGTTGTACTCAAATGACCAATTAGGTTTTTGGAACAGCATGCTCAAGAGCTTTAGTATATGCCAAAATGTTTTCTGCATACAGAATGTAAACTCATTTCAGAGCAAGTCCAGCACTAGCAAGAACACGCTTGCATTTTCCAACTGTGCTGTTACGCACACAGTTAATTGGGGATTATACTGATTGATAGTCCCATAAAACTGGCACATATTTCAGATAGTAGATAAATATCTCAAATCAGCAGATACCTTCCTGTAGTGTCAAGGAATCGTGAGTACGTTGTTCATGAGCTTGATTCTCCTGAGCTGGGTGAGGCAGGAAGGAAACAGAAAATGGAAAGAAACACTGGCAAGAGTTCCAATACATGTTGTTAGTGCTGAAGTTTTCCGAGCATGGTTCTTGTATTGTTCTCAGTATATTCTGTGTATCTGAAGGAGACATAAAGGATGGTTTTTTGATTATTCTGTATCATGGAGAGAATTCACATCATTCCCTTGCATTTTAGTGCAGTACAGAACAGAAAAGGGGAAAGAACAGATTCCACAGTAGTTCTGCATAGAGGATCTACATGCGTATATGACAGGAAACATACTCACTGGTCATCAGGATGCTTAAAAAATTATTTCCAGTGATGGAATATACACAATTTATGTTTTATGTGGATTATACTACCCTGAATGTTACTGCTTTATTGAAGAAATAATCAAACAAGGGATTTGTGAGCTTTCTAACACAAATCTAAAAATTCCCATATGATGATTATCTTAAATTTCACATGTCATTACAGAAAGGAAATTGTATAATACATTTCTGTTTTTATCAATTCAGTAATCTTACACTTATCTCTGGTATTATTGATTGTTTTGAAATGCAGTGTTGGTACAATACCCAACAGAGTAGTATTTTTTAATAATTAAAATATGGTGCATCTTTTTTCTTACAGAAGTTTTGATGTTGGGCTACATCGCTTTCTGGTCAGGTAAGCTAATATTTGTTTTGAATGGCAATTCTATCTTAAAAAGCATTTCTCTTATATGTAGAGATGGCCATGTGAACTCAATACTAGATATTTTCTATGGCAAGGTCCTGTTTTGTCTTCCATTTATATGTTAGTTTGAGAAACTGTTTGGCTTGGATATCTACCCAGTGTCAGTCTCTAAGGAACCTCTTCAGGTGTCATTCAGGAAAACCTTCACTCAGGAAACTTCAGTGGCAATATTCCGCTCATTCCTGAGGAAACCTTAATTTTTCTTGCACTGAAGACAAACCTTTAAAACTCTTTTCCACTGGAAACTCAAGTACCTTTCTAATAAGGGCTTGAATTTTGTAGAAAATTTTGACTGTGGAGGCGAGTTTTGGTTTTCTCAATAGAAAACTGGATTGATTCAATGCTCAGGATGGACTATGCGCTGAAGATGAATAAGGAAAGTGGAATAATTGTTGTGTTGTTTGCTGACATTTAGAGGAGTGCAGTGATTAAAGCAGGAGACTTCAACAAGAAAAGGGAGGTTAATGCATTTGAATGCTACACTTAACTGTTTGCTGTCTGGAGTTCTTTTGTGTGAGCAAAGTCACAGGTGTTCACTAAGAATGCATTTGCATTCATTTTTAATAACCTACCTATCACTATCTACTGATGTAATGTTTACAAAGAAATGTGATGCGTACTGTGGAAGATTGTTTGCCATGCTCTTCAGGCCCTTAGAAAATTCATTCTATCCGTTATTTCATTCCACTAAAATGTTGCAATGTCCATCTGTGAAGGGGTTTACCTTGGAAGACTGAACCCAGTATGTGAGCCAAAGCATGTTGTTTGGGTCCCACCATAAGGACCAGGTGATCTTAGGCTTCCCTTGATATGGCCTTGCTACTGAAGTCATTATTTTGGGCTACTTTGTCACATTTCCTGGATAAAGACTTTGTTAAGCCTTCACGCTCATGAGTCCTTATGGCCTTAATGCAAAGGCTTTCAGCACTGATTCACAGGCTCCCAGAGCTCTAACAGATTGATCACTCCTGATTTACTTTTCTCTCCTCTGGTCACTCACTTGAAGCATGTATTTTTTTAATGTTTTCAGAACCCTGCTAATAGCTCTTGACTGTAGCTAGTACAAGAAGCATGCAGCTCCAGACAGAATGATAAATGCCTAGAAGCATTTCTCTGCCTTAGGCTCAACATCACTTGTAAGTTTCACTTTGTCCTCTAAAGTATCTAAGATACTCTGTTCAGATTCAGCTTCTCCTCTAGGTTATCAGTACCATAGCAAAATCCAGGAAAAAGTGGTAATTGTCTGTGCAAGGCCTGGATGCCAGTCAGCCAATAATATGAAGGTTATATCTTAAAGGGAAGAATGCTGGGTAGTATCATATTGAACACCATGCTTTTGTGGTTTAATCTCAATACAAAAAATATGAAAGATGAGATCACACAAAGCCTGTGTCAGAGGGAATATCAGGTTTGTTTCAAGGTTGCCCAGGCAAACCCTCATCCTGACATCTTATAACCTCTGAGCAGTAGACTTTGTAATGTTAGGGTTATCTTATGTGTTTCTCTGCATGTAACATGACAGCTTTTAACAGATGCCTCTCTTCACTAAAGCCATAGTGTCAGTATTGCTGAAGATACATGTATTTCAGTGTGTAGATGTAGTTTTTGGACTACTGAATGTTTTTAAGTTCTAGTATCAGCTCTACAAAATGAGTTGCATCTATATTTTGACTAGCAGATTGATTATTTTTTTAAATAATCATATAAGAAATGGAAATCATATTAAGAAATGATTTAAGAACACACTACTATTGTAGAGGGAGTACAGTACACAATGAGGTCTGGGAATGCGGACAACTACTTAATCAAGAATAGAATTATGGGAAGCATTGATGTACTAAGTTTGAGCCCCTGGTAAAGCTTCTGCCACAAAATATGCTTTTACTTGCTTCCTATGAAGAATGTAGTAAGATATTATTCTCTTATACCACATTGTTTTACATACTGTGGAGATGCGATATTGGAATTGTATGCTCATGCAATCCCTGGACCACAAATAGCCATTGAATTTGAATGAGTTGAATGTCATCTTTGACTAATGTCTTTTTTATTTTTTTTCAAAGCCTGCTGTGGGTTCTATGCAATGTAGTGTTTGAACCTTAGATAGCTTTAATGCTTCATTCTCAGTCTGTCACCTACCCCTGTTAACAACTTGGGGAGCCATCAGATACTTTATCTATAACTGTACTGCTAAGGAAGAAATATTGTTCCCTTCTGTTGTAGCAGTGAGAGTTTTGCTTGGGCTTCCTTAACTAAAAAAACCCAACATTTTAGTAGATGAATTTTGGACTAGGAAACAGAGGACTTGGTGCTACATCTCTGTTGTTAGTCTGCCATGTGACCTTTCAAAAGTTATTGTCTTTGCTTTTCCGTATTTAGACAGTCTCTGCTCCTGAGAACTTGCAGTTCTCCTTCTGTGTTCGTATAGTATCTGTCATAAATGGTGCTCTTCACAGTTTGAGTTTCTATGTGTGAAATACAAACAGTGGGGAAAAATATCCCAACACAAACCCAGACAAAACACAAACAGACAAGAGTTGCAGGAAGTGTTGAAAATCTATGAATTGAGATTTGAAATGTTCAAGAGATACAATACTGTTTTAAATAGAAAGCCACCCAGGGAACCAAGTATGAAACTTTCAAGTATAAAAACAGTCTCTGCTAAAAGGACAATCTGTGTCTAATTACTTATTAAAATGCTGATTGAAGGCACTAGGACCATACATAGCCTGGCATACACAGTGAGTAGCTTGCCCAAGTGAAGCATGACGCTAAGTACATCAGAATTAGAGCTACACAGCTTCCTCTGTGTTCTTAGAAAAAATAGATATAAAATAGTTTGTGTCCATCCATCTAGGTGTGGCTTGAACTATGCTTCTGATGTGTTTTTTAAGATAGCTTAGAAAAGTTTAAAAATCCCATCTTTTTAAACATTTGTTATTGAAAAGCATATATTATACTGAAATGGCTAATTATGTGGTGTTTACTGGCTTGGGCTGAACTGGATTGTAGGACTAGATTTCTAATCACTTGCATGCTGAAATATGGTGGCATCATGGAATTACTATTTGTGAAATCAAAGTGCAATTGAGTATGTTGGGATCTGGGCCTTGAACATTTGTTAGCTACGCTGTAGTGTTTAAGCGGGTATCCTGGAAATTCATGGAGGAAAGATCAGTAATTTCATGATGAAAATTGGGTTTTGATACTATCCATCAAAAAAGTACTACCATACTTGGAAGGTCATTTGCCCGCTGTGTTCACACAATGATATAAAAGAAAGTATTTGTTACTTCTTTTAGGATCAGCAAAATTATTAATTGATGTTATTTAAATCACACAAGTACTTTACAAACATAGTAATTTTCTTTTTGTCACTACAGGAAAAACAACTCTGTTTCCTAAATCCAGGCGTTCTCAGAATGAAGCAATGACTGTATTTTCAGAGTTCAAAATGCATTAAAAATAGCCTTGGGGTAGCAGTTTTGGGGAGGAAAGAGCAAGAGCAGAGGCTGCCTGATGCTGTTTGCTCACTGAAGCTATTTTATCCAGGCATTTCATCCAGTGCTGAGAACAGGACATTGGATGAAATAGTCGTGAACATATGAGAATATTTACTGTCCTAATGCCAAACAGTGCTTCCTTTATGGCAGCGTGGATGAGGGCTGTAGAGAAGAACGATAGTTCCTGGAGGCATGATCTTTTTGAAAAATCTCCATGCTTCCAGCACTGCTGTGCCTTTGAAAAAGTGTGAATCTTACTCATTCCAGTACAGATCTGGCTTTGAAAAGAGCTGCAGGACCAGGCACCCCCAATGTCTCCCAAAGGTGTCCATCTGTTAGCAGTGCTGACAGCTGACAGTGCTGACTGGTTGGACAAGATGTGTTTGACTTTTATATGTAGCCTTTGTGTCTATGGGAGACCCACTAAATAAGCAATACTCTCTTCTTTAGTGTTACCTGCAATATGTCTATGATGATTTTATGTCTCTGTCTCATTTTTCTCACTTGGATCAGTGCTGGCACAAAGGTGCTGTATTGATTAAGCAGTAATGTATCTGGATGAAGGAAAACAACTTATATCTATCTGTAATCATCAAAGTAATGTACAGGGTAAAAATTGCCAAAGATGCAAGCGACACCCTGCATCATTTCACTTAAACCTACTGATATGCTTCCTGGGGAAGAATCCAGTGATGCTGGTACTCAGTTCATGTGCAGGTAGGACCACTGTGTGTAGGATGCGTGCAACTGCTGTACTTCCATTCTCTTTTGGGTCCTTTCTGCCTCCAGTCCCCAGGCTCTAAACCAAGCAAAGACTCACAGGGCATGAGACTGTAGCAAGTATTCACCAGTCTTGACTGCCTTGAATCGCTGTGCTCTTCTGGAGCAGTGCTGATAAAGCCAGTGGAAGTAACAGAAGCAGTATTTTCAGTCAAGGGTGTCCAGCTGTGAAACAAGCTTCTAGAGCAGACTAACACAGAAACAGGCTGTTTCCAAGTTACATTACAAAAACATCCTTTTGGACAAAAAAAGTCTCACTGTAATAATACCTCCATAGGCAGCTAGGAAGAACAAAAGGTGATTCTTGCCATGTTTTGTACATCTTGTGATGGAGATATGATGTGCAGGAGACCCCTCTTGTAGAGACTTCCTTGAAATTTTGTGATTAAGTTAGCACATTGAAAACCCAATAATGTAGTCTTGTTGCTAATAAAAGCAATAATAGTAATCACCAGATGTGATTGAATGGCTATGTGTCTAATGAATAAGTAGTCTTAAGGTTAAAGTGTTTATTTTATTACTGTGAAGAGTTATTGGTATTAGCTTAGGAATTGTCTTGTTTAAATTTACTTTCAATATGGGGCCTTAGGGTTTCTGCAAAAATCATTTTAAAGTTCTAAAATACAGAAGAGAACAGCAATCAATCTGTCCGTAGAGACCCCTGCATGCAGGAGCTGAAAGCTGGAGCTCCTCTTATAAAATATTGCAGTTACATCTGCCTGCATTGCAGACTCCAGTGAGCTCTGCTTTCAGACATGCTGGAAGTTTTGCAGTATTTGCTGGTGTTTGCAATTTTTGAAGGGGTCAGCACCAGTATATTGCATTCCTGTTGAAAGCAGTGATAACACTGAAGTGATATTAAAAAAAAAAAAAAACGAACACCTCAACCCAAATCTGGGCAGTGCTTGGAAGCTTCTAAAATATTCCCAACCACAAGATCCAGCCTTACTGCCATTGGAGTCCATGAGTCCATGGGCTTAAGTATGAAATGTACAAGTGACTGTGATGTGTACCATCAGTTGGGGCACTTTGCTTAGAGTGGGACAGTGTCCAAAAAACTTCAAATTCATTTAAAAAACAAAAACCAAAAGACAAAACCGCCTTGATCAGACAGTAATGAAGAATGATGCTAAATTGCTTCAGAGCAACTACAGTCTCTCAAATGCTGTCTTAGAATTAAACTTTTTTAATAGAAAAAACAATCTGTTGTTCCATAATGAATTAGCATTGAGCATGTTGCAAAAATAAGGCTGGGTTTTGTATAAACAAAACTGAATCTTCATGTAAATGTTATGTAAATGTGACATTTAACTTAAACTGTTGGAGTGGGGAAGTCGGGATTAACAAGGTACAGATCTCATCATGTTTGTGTTGCAACTGTGAATTAAAACAGTTTGTTATTTCTGTTGCAGGGTGTTTGAGTTACTATCTATGAGCAAGAAATACACTGTTTGTGGAATGTGAAGTGTTGAGGTTTCAGTTCAGGATGCTTTTAAATAATTTTGAGTAGTTTAATGGAGCTGGATCACAGGTTGTGTTTCAGTATAATGGAAGAAAGTATGTGCCCAGGAGTCTTGAACCACCTGAGATTGTAAGCATTCTGAATTTATTCTTTGTGAAGTCCAGGAAATTGTATCATGGGAACATTTTTTGTCCCTGACTTGACTATAAGGGCCTGAATTTGGCAGGAGTTTACATGTGATTTCAGTCTGAAGGACTCTGCATCTTTTAGAACTGAAGCAACCTGTATTTCAGAGCCACAAAACTGAGTATATAAGAAAAGTTATTTATATAAAAAATACTATTTGTATAATGCTTCCAGTTCCACCAAGCACTTGTAGTTAAAGCTAAGCCTGTGTAAAGATTTCATGTGACCTGGAGTATAAGTTTACAGATTTCTGCTTAACTTTGTTTTCTTTTTGATTAATTCTTTTGTCTTTCTCGGTTGTAATGTTGTTTTTTTTCTTCCACGTCTTGTGATCCATATTTATACTTTGGCATGCTAAGAGGCATGATTACATGATTCCAAATAGTAGGATGTAGTTGGTATAAACTTCAATCTCAAAGTTATTTTGTGTTTTATGTTTTAGATGAGTTTCGGTAAGCTGGGTGCTATTTTTGCATGGTAGTATATTGGAATTGTTAAGATGTAGACCAGTGCTGGAGAAAAATAGGATGAAAAGAGCATTCTTTTATACTCCCAGCTTCTGGTAAATTAGTTGTATGCAGCACAGCTGCTGTAAATTACATCTTAGCCAGCACATGATTCAGACTAAACCTTTGTAATCAGAATCGCTGCTGCTCTGAGGTTACCTTTCATCCTACCCCTTAAAAAGAAACGTGTTATGAACCTCCCGCCCTGTTTTCCCTGCCCCGTGCAGGACAACTCAATCCTTAAATTACAATGGCTGTATGTCTGGCTGCCTGCTCGTTCCGTTCCGCAGAGAGCCCCGACACCAACCGCCGCCGGGGGCGGGGGGGGGTGAGCAGCGTTTCCCGAAGCGCCCTCCGGTTCCCGGGCCCCTCCGCGGCTTCCCCGTGCTGCCGCCAGGGGGCGCCCTTGCCCCGGCGCTGCCCGCCCGCGGGGCCGCCGCTGGGCGGCTGGCGGGGATCGCGGGGTGCCCCCGGCCCGGCCCGGCCCGGAGCCGGAGTCGGAGTCGCTTTGAGCCTGCTCTAGCGCATTCCACCGAAATCCCGGGCACCGAGAGCTGCCTGGCAACACCCGCGGGGCTGCAGGTTGTCTTCCTGCGCTTGTGCTTCACTTGTACCTGCATGAGCTTGGGAGTGGATGAAACTTCGCGCGTTTAAGCTGTGATTTCTCTATACCATCTCTTCTCTGCCATGGCAGACGTTGCAGGGAACGTAAGGCTGCCTTTATGGCTTTTGGAAGATGGTCGCATTCTAGGAATTGTGGGTCCCAGAAGACGCAATCTATTATGCGACCTCCTCTGCTTTTGTGCCTTCTCTTCCTGAAAGTACTGGTTCAGGCAGTAGGTGGTTCGTATAACACAGGTCATTCTGAGCAGCTGTTCCTGGAATCCCATATCTGGGTTAACACAGTGGAATACAGAATGAATCCCTCTGTACCCGCATGGAGTGTTCTGTGGACTGAAGTGCTCCGAATCCTCTCCTGAAGATCATGGCTCTTCAGCTCATCTTTCTGCTTGGGGTCAGCTTGTTTGACTTTGCCTGGCTCCAAAGTGTTTTTGAGGTGGTTTGTGATAAAGCCTGTCAAAACAACAACCCCTTAACTTTAATCTGAAGTCAAAAGTTACAAAGTTTTCTCAGATCATCATTACTGGAGTACTTAGCTTTACTGCTTATTTTATGGCACTGCAGTAACATGCAGCAGTTGCAATCAGATCGATACCCCAGTAACCTGTGTGGTTGTTAGTACAGTCTGCTTTCAGTCCTTGTCCCTGACTGTGTAAGCTCCAATACACAGACTTGGTTCTAGGTTCTCTGATTAGTCCAGGGGAGTTCATAGAGTTAAGGGAGTCTGTGAGTTTGCAGGTGTGCCATAGGGCAAGGTGTAAAGAGTGGGTATGAGAAACAAATGTAAATGAGGGGTGAAAAGGATGAAGGTGGGAGGCTTGATAACTCATATCTAGTTACCCCATGAATCAGGTGCTTAGAGGGTTTCAGTGTGGTTGTGAAGATACTTGGAGACACCTGGGTGGCGTCATTAGACCTTGATATCTGTGTATCTGTCCGCAGCAGTATTGATTTCGGTAGTAAAGCCTCGGTAGAGGGCTTGACTGCAGTTCTTTACAGCACTGGTGGCAACGTTACTGTGTTTAAAGCTGTAAGCAGGATACCCGGGAGAAGGTAGAGTACACTTAAAAAGTGCTGCCTATGTGGGATGGGAGGCATTTTAGTGAATGTCAAGCTGAAAAAGATACTTTATTGAAAGCCATTCTCTCCGGATTGATTCCTAAATGCTGTGTGAAGTTGTTGAGTGCCAGTCACAGGCCACTGGTGTTATGGAAGGCTCTGGGATCTGTCTGAGGATATGGATGCTGTTCTAGCTGACTGGTGGTACTGCAATGTAAAGTGCAATCCTAGCTTCACTGTGAACTGTGGGAATTCAGTGAGATCTGAATTTCACCCTGAAGACCCGCATGTTTTTTCTTTTTGTAGCTGAAGCAGTACAATGATCATCCTTTGTAAAATGTTTTGAGATCTATGGATTAAGAATGCTATATAAGAGCTCAATGTTGATATTTAGTATAAGCTTTTTACGTAACACAAGAACAGATGATAAAACAGGACAGGAAGTAACTATTGGATTTGGAGTGGGTCTATCACAGATACAAATTTAGGGTAAAAAAAAAAGAAATACTCTGGGTTTTTTGCAGTTGGTACATGCTTTTGATTGCATTTACTTGGGCAGATTATAAATGTAACTAGGGAACTGTAAGAAAAAGTAATCTTTTAAGCAGCTAAGGAAAAATCAATAAAGCATGAATAAACTATGTCAGTTAACATCTTTGCAAATACGTTATCTATGATGTGCAGTTTAAGCGGAAGCACTCCTTTCCTAGCTCCTGAAGAAATTAGCCCACTGGAATCAATCTCATGCAGACTTCCATCTTAAATGTCACAAATAAATAATTGGGTAGAACTCATATTTTTGAAGGAATGAGGGTCAAAACCTGCAAACTTCTATTTATCTTACTGTCTGAAATAAGAGTAAAGTAACATGCTGTAGGCTTCCTAGTATATCCAAAAAATGTAATTGCAGTACCTCCATGCAGTGCTAAGGTCATGGCAACCAAAGGATAATACTTTTTATCAGCTGTCACACAGTTTCTGTTTGCTTTCTCCTGGAGAAGATTTAGCATTTTCTTGCAAGCAACATAGCTGGACACCTGAAAAGTAACTCCACTTTCTAGCCAGCCTCTGGTGGTCTGTTCTATGTGAACAGCAAAATGCAGTTTGCTTGCCTGAGTTATGTGATGCTACCTTAAACTTAAAAAGCATTGAATAAAGCAGAATTCCACTTCAGCTGATGTAGAGAGAAGCGGGATGTATAAGTATTGCTCTACTATTTTTTTGTGAATGCTGATATTATATAATGAACATTATCTGCTCTTGCTATAAGGATAATGGCATTCCATGTGCTAGAGCTTTTCAGAGACAGTTCTGGTGGATTTAGAGATTATTTCAAAATGTATCTAGTATTTTGGTACAATGAATTGCTTTTCAAATCTGGATTAGACTCTTGCTATGGAAATATTTAATATTAGACATTTACAACTTGGTAGGGAGGCAGAGTAGTTTTAAATACTGACCTTAATTTTTTGATCAGTGATAGGGAACTAACATTTGAATGTAAACTTCAGTAGTGTTTTCCTTTGAGTTCTGCCAAACTCAAATATATAGATAGATTAAAAATAAATATATAAAATGTCTTTTCTGGATGGGTTGAAAAGGAGAGCCAAAACAGGCCATGAGTTGCTCAGGTAAATTTTCTCATTTGAATGTCCTCTGAGTGTAACAACAACTTGAGAGCAAATCTTGTTCAAGAGTAACCTAAGTAGAGTAGGTTCTGTCATGGAGGAGAGTTTAGCTGACCTCTGCAGGATTTGCAGATTGTCTAAAAGAATAATAAATGTGCTCAGTGATAGAAATTTTTGCAAACACACAGCAACAGTGAAATGCAGAAGTTTGCCTGTAGGATGGTAGACAGGCTGATCATGTTCAAGTTGCACAACAGTTGCCAGGACACTTTTGGCTACAGCACAGCAGGAAAAATGCTGCTGCTTGGAAAAATGTCTGCCTCGGTCTTTGTATGCTACTTAAATAGACTGTACTGTACTACTTGAGTCACCGTCCCTGGAGGCATTTACAAGACATGTAGATATGGCGCTTAGGGACATGGTTTAGTGGTGGACTTGGTAGTGTTAGGTTAATAGTTGGACTTGATGATCTTCACGGTCTTTTCCAACCTAAATGATTCTGTGATTCTACTTATTCACCTTGTACTGAAATCGGTACTGCAGGACTGCTGTCAGTATTGGAGTCAGCTACCTTGGGTTTATTTGTTCTTTGTGCTGCGTGAGGACTATGCATACAGGACCTAAGGCTATGTGCTGCCACTTAGCTGAATAAGTCGATATCCAAATACCAAGGGCTCCAAAATACCTCCAGGCTTTCCTGCACTGGGGACCCTGTATAGAACTTCGCAGCTTTTGAGTGCAAGTCTGGAGTCTTCCCAGTACTTGTGGTGTTGCAGGTACTTGTAATTCCTCCCCCAAACAATAAGAAGCCTAGCTAAAATAAATTTTTCCAAGAAATTAAAAATGACCTGATTTGATGACATTTTTGCTGAAAAGTGCTGTTATACAGAATTAACCTTTCATTTAGGGTGATGACTGAAAATAAGAGGAACTCCTTTTGCATTAGAAGTAAATGATTAAAGCTGCAGCTGTTGAAATTGAGAGAGCTTGAGAGCAGCCTTTGGTGGTCAGTTAGTTTTAGCTGACAGCCAAGCAAGAGGTTTTACTTATAAGTGAGACACCTGCAATTTTATCATTGCTCTCAAGGCAAGGGATCATCTTCTACAGAAAATAAATTACAGATGAAATATTAGTAAATGAACTTGAGTCAAGGGCTTCCTCTGTGCATGTTCAATAAGGGTTTGTCCTATATAATGTACTTGTTAATGCCAGCAGCTAGTAGATGTCAGTGTGTCTTTTAGAGCTTCATCAAATAGTCAGCTGTTGAAATAGACATGACATGGTGGGAGCTCTGTGTAACCTACATCTTAATAAATATTTCATTTCTTCTTGTTTATACTGTCTTGTAGTTTTTAAACTATGTAAACAGCAAAATGGAGATCCTTAACAAAGTAACCATGGAAACCTGCTTTATCTTCTTTCTCTCCCTCTCTTGGTGGAAATGTTTTTTGATGATATTTATGATTTCTTTCTCTTACTGTGATTTAAACTGAACCAACAAAATAACCCATAAAAATTGTATTTTAAGTTGTTGGTTGTCTAGTTCCAACCGATAGACCAGTATTTGTATGACCAGTGTGAAAAGAGAGTTCACATTAATACTCTTTATTTGAGGTAGCACTGCAAGAATAAAGTAAGTGGTACCAAGTAACTGTATGTAACGCTAGTAGCAAGCCATGACTGGACAAAATACATTTCTTTATTTCTGAAGAAGATGATCTTCAAATTTGCAATAGCTGTTTTTCATTATGAAATGCTGGAAACAGATAAGCAATTATTTGAGATATTTTTATTGCTATTTCAAGTGTATGAGTGCTAACTCGCATAAGATCAAAGCATCATTAGGCAAAATGATTGTACCTTTCAGGGGGTAGATTCTTAAACTGGAGACAGTGTCTCCACTTTGAAGGAATGAAGGTCACCTGAAGTCTTGTTTAGTTCCTCAGATTTTGGGACACCTTCCTTTGGGGAACCTGGCAGGTTAGAGCAAAAAATTAACTACAAGTATAAGGGCGACCGTGTGGGTCAGAGCACAGCTCACCCTGGCCAAGCACTCTGTCTTTGCTAGCAGTCAGCGAGCACCAAGGGAGGACGTGTGTACAGCCGGGTCAAGCCTTGTCGGTAAACTGTCTTCAGCAAATTTGTGGGTCATTAACTCTTCAAGTCAGGAGTGGCATCTTCACGTGTGATGGTTTGTAGCGTGCGCTGGCTTTTGGATTTCATGGGTTTAGATCAGAATTACCACTATGTAGCTGAAATGCCTTCCGAAGAGGGGGACACCTGCAGCACTTAGTTCTTTTTGAACTCTTGGGGTAGGAGCTGTTCTCTCTCGGCACTTGCAGTCACTTAGCAGATTTTAAATGGGGGAGTGTTGCTTGCCTTTTGGATCATATAGACTATTGCCAAAATACAGGCACGTTTCACAGAACTGATCAACCCTGAATCTGTAGAACTGACAAAGAGGAATATGAAAGAAAATAATGTTTTATGTTCAGAAATCACTAGGCTTTAGCATTAGAAGTGTGGGAAGAAGGAAAACCAGTATTAGGTATAACTTATCTCTCTAATTCCTCACAAAATGACAATTGCAAATACAAAATACATATTTTACATAATCTGAGACAATTCTAAGAAACACCTAAGTATATTAAAACTTGATGACAGTGCTTCAGATTCATATTTTAATTCTAGAGTATTATTTCAAGATGATTCTCTGAATATTGGCATGAGTAATTAAGCTTAAACTCAGCAGAAAAGGTTAATGGTCTTTCATTTTTGTCAAATAAACAACTGATTTCAGTAATATAAAACCAAATTTTATTTCTTGGATTAACTTAGTTTCAGCAATTAGATACAATGAGACAGCTATTACCTGAATGCTTTTATTGTCCTTTGAATTCTATAATTTGGAGCTGGAGAATAACTTCTAAAAGGTCCTCCTGTATTCTAGAGAATTACTCTGTTGTTTGTTACCGTACTGGCTGTACTGCATTCAGTCTGTCTTTAAGAATTTCAGTTGCCAGGACTTCCATCATGTTTCTCAGAAATTTTGTCCTTGCTTGTATGGGCAACAGTTCTATTTCTTCAAGATACCCACCTTTGCAAGATTTTTCTTATTTTCTCCGATTCCTGATTCCAGAGCTGAAGATGTGTGGATGTTTTGAACTGTCTGATCAGAGCTTTGCATGAGTCAAGAGCAGTGGTTAAGGAGTAAAAGTTATAACATACTTTTACAGTTTCTTCTTTGTGATTTTGCCTCAGGTTTTGGTTTGTTGTACTGCAGGTCATTCTGTCTTATGCAGGTTTCCAGTTGCCTACAGGAGTTGTTATAGCAGGTAAGAATTAAGCCCTGTCTTAAGTAAAGAAATTGTACAGCAGCAATGAGTATTTCACTTCTGTATAGAAAATAGCCTTAATAGGAACAAAGTGTTGAATACACCAGGCAGAAAATGCTCCTGCAGGCCAATCTTCTCTTATTCGTACTCCACTGTAGATGTGATATCAAGCTCTTTTTCTGGTTTTTGATTCTCAAAAATTAATAGTGGCAATGTTCATATAGCTAAGTGAAAAGTTGTGATTGAATGGTCTGTGATTGAATTTTTGGGCACAATCGGTGAAGAAGAGTTGAGGCATGTGCTAACAAAACTGCAGATGTGGTACAGTGATACACAGATTGCTCAAAGTACACATGGTCTTATTTGCTTTATGTTAACCAAGTTAAAAGATACTTTGTTGCTGGGGGGCAGTATCTGTATTACAAAACATTAAGCACTGTCCAAAAAGCAACAACGGTTAGAGAACAGTGTTCAGTGTGCAGGTCAGAGGCATAGTGCTCAAAAGTGAGTGGTTAGTACCATACATGCCCTTAGTTCCTCTCCAAATTATTTTTGTGCCTCACATTGCTGATTTAAATGTTTGGTTTTTTTCCTTTTCGGTGGAACTTAGAAAAGGTGAAAACTTGATCCACCTCAAACAGGGAGCAGTGACACGAGGTTTTATGAAGTGCTGTCAAGTGCACAGACCAAAACAATGGGGAATGCCTGAAATTATTTTTCTCAAATTTCTTTCACCTTAGGCATGGCTTTATAACAAAAGGTTCAGAAAGCAATATTCAGGCAGAACTGTCTTGCTTCAGCTGATGGTGTCTCTGAAGAGTTCAGAGGTAAATTAGAAAAATGACTGCTTTCATTAAGATGTTTCAGCTGTGGAAGCAAATGTATTGGAGTTACATGCTTTTGCTAGAGCTGTAGATGCACAAATCGTTTCTAGGATCAGACTGATAAATCATTTAATCACAGAAAGCTGACATATCTTCGTGCTGATTATGATCAGTGCCTCGGAGGCAGCATACATCTTGACTGGGTGATTATCATTTCACTGGAGTAGCATAGACCTTCCAGAACCTGTGCAGAGCAGTTACAGCATGCTGACTCCTCTCATGTATCCTACGGAAATCTCTTAAAGGCAGTACATAGGAAACATATTGTTGTGACTTATTTTGTAGATGTTAAATATTTATATCGCTGTTCCACAGAATTGCTTACTTGATATTTTATGCCAGCCTATAGTAAGAAGAGAACTTTTAAAAAGTGTAGTAATGTGAACAACTGTGTATGTGTGAATAAACATTAGGCTACTTTCCACAGGAGGAAAATGATTTTTTTTTTTCTCCTCATTATTAAACAAAGAAGTTATTAATGCCATGGTATTGGGGCAGCATTTTGTGCTTTGTTTGTGTCCTCATAACATACAGCTTCAGACTTTGAAAATACATACAATTTTCCTCAAAAAGATCCTCATGCTTGTGTTGAGATCAACAGAATTTTTGTTCTGTTTCTGTATGATTTATAGAAATAAAGATTTTGTTGCTCTCTGAAGAACTATGTGACTTTATGTCCTGATGCTGCCCCCAAGAGCTAATGATGTTCTGCCCAGAGGTGCATGCAGTAGGTCCTAGTTTTGTCAGAAGGGTCATTTAAAAATAAACCAGCAGTCAAAATGCCTCATAGTTCAGACTCATAAGGCCTCAGAAGACTAACAGTGAAATGAGTACTTCTACCTCTTGTACGCTTCCTTTTGATGTCCAAGTTCAGTTAGGAACTCCTTGTTCATCCATGCAGGTCTCTTGCTGCCTTTGCTTGATTTATTTGTCAGGATGGACCTTTCTTGAGCTTGGAGGAGGTGATCCCTAAATATCAACCAGCTTTCCTGGACCCCTCTTCTCTCCAAAGCCATATCCCATGGGGTTCTTTTAAACAGATCCCTGAATAGAATGGTGTCTGCTCTCCTGAAATCCAAGGCTGTGGTCCTGCTTTCTGCCCTGCTCCCTTCTTTCAGGGTCCTGAAGCCCATCATCTCATGGTTACTGCAGCGAAGACTGCCTCTGATTTTCCTGTCCCTGGCCAGTTCTTCGTTGTTTGCAAGTGTGAGGTCCAGCAGAGCACCTTTCCTTGTTGGTTCCTTGATCATCTGTGTTGGGAAGTTGTCATCAATGCACTCAAGAAGTCTGCTAGATTACTAGAGGGCTATTGTGTAGTCCTTCTGGCAGATATTGGGGTGGTTAAAGTCTTCCATGAGGAGCAGGGTCTGTGAATGTGAGGCTTATTCTGGTTGTTTCAAGAACTCATTTCCTTGTTCATGATCAGGTCTACAGCAAATACCCAGTACAGTGACACCGCTCCCCAGGTGGAGCTCCATGTACGCCAGCAGCGCTCTCTCATACTGTGGAACTCCCCCTCCTGGCCTTCCCATCGTGCCCTTCCTGAAGAGCCTGTATCCATCCATCACAGTGCTCCAGTCATGTAACTGCATACAGACTTCTAGCTCCTCCTGTTCGTTCCCCATGCTGTGTGCATTACTGCAGAGGTGTTTCAGAGAGCCACCTGAGCATGCTGAGTCCCCAGGGCAGGCTTGAGAGCTTTCCCCATAAGATGTCCTGTGTTGTTATTGTTGTCTTTTGAACAAAATGTATTGTAAAGTATACAGAGATGTACTTTAGTAATCCTGAAACAAATTACAGAGTGTTTTAAGCCAATATCCTTTGTTGGGCATGTGTATTTTTCCTACTTTTTGATTTTTTTTTTTAATTTATGATCAACATTAAAGGGGTATGAGGCTCTCTGTGTAATCAGTTTAATACTAGCCCTTAGGAAATCAGGGTAACGAAGAAAGCTCCCAAGTGACTCCATTTAGATGTACATTGGATGATGAACACAGCTTTCTCTGTTTTGTTGGTTTATCTTTGTCTGTAATTATCAGAGCAGTGTGATTTTTTGAAAGGTGTCTAATTAATGAACATTTTTTTAATACAAAGAAATAAAAGGAAACTCTAAAGAGAGGTGGTTTATTTGCATTCTTTTATATGTAATAAAAGTTTGCGATCTGTCTATATTCATTTATTCTGGGTTTAATATCATTCCAACTGTCCTTTTTTGAGTTGTTGCTACTAAACAAAAAGGTATTGGTGAAATATTTATATATGAGCACCTGGCAACCAGTTGTGCAGTGCACAATTCTGCTGACTTTGTGAGAAATCTCAGGTCAGAAAAGTTATTAGTGGCAGCGTGCAAGGAGGGGAGCACTGACATGACAGTGTCAATGATCTTCCAGTCCTAATAGTAGTGGACAATACATGTTGTCAATCAATAGACTTAGAAAATATAAGGGGAACAGTAAGGGAGAACAAACAGAGGACAGTAGCACAGTTTCACTTGTTGTCTTATATGTAGTACTGGCAATACAGTTGTGTTGGAAAATGCCCCTGTATTTTCAATAGCTTCATGATTAATGATTATTTGTAGTCTTTCATCATTGTAGAAGCACTCCTATCTTACAACTGACATAACTGGAATGAGGATTGAGTCCATTGTTTTTAAAATCACTGTTTGCCACACACAGGGACATAAGTATTGTTTCTGCATGTTTACCTGTATGTGCTCAGTGTACAGGGCGCAGTTCCAGCTCTGAAATGCCTGAACATAGGGGAAAATACTATTTAGTGACTGTAACTCTTTCCTAAATACTATTAGTGCTTTATTGAATTAATCTGAAATGTAAAGCCACACTATTTAGACTTCCCACATCAGAGGGGGGGGGAAATAAAATCTGTTCCTACTATGCAAGTTGTCTGAGACAAAACTTTATGTTTCAGTGATGTATGTGCTTGTTTCTCTTTGCTTTTTTGCATGCAAGGTAATGTTGCCAATGTTTAAGATACTGGAAAGTGAAGGTAAGAGCCTCAACTAATCCCATCTGACTGAAGGCACTTTATAATTTCATCATACCTGCCCCTTCACTGATTTGGTGTAAATGACTCTAGAGGAGGTTTTTTTCCTCTGTTACCATGTGTTGAGGAGGAGGAAACGGGACTGTTTATTTCTATTGCATACACAAATGCTTTAGAAGACATGATTTAAAGGCAGTTGGTGCTTCCAAGAGCAATGGGCTTTGATTCCACTTCACTTCGTAGAAACCATAGCCACAAAATGTACAAATAGGCTGAAAATTGCTAGCGTTTGCTTTCGGTAGTGTTTCCTACCCACGCTCCCAAAGGGTAAGTCATAACACCGGGCGTTGGAGAAGCAATTCCTCCTTATTCAGGGGAAGAGTGAAATGATGGGGAGTAGGAAGGTGGTGCGTGGATTGAGTTCTGACAGTGCGGCAGGCTGGGCTTTTTGGCGGCAGATGGCATTAAAATGTCAGAGCATTAAAATATGCATGTCAGGAATAGGATTGGGCATGTAAGAGGTAATTATTTCACAGAAAAGTGATATTTCCATGAAACAGATTCCGAGAGGATTTAGGATGGTTGCTGCTGTAATTAGCTATGTTAGGCTTATCACCCTGTCTTTCAGCCCTGGCAGGAGACTGCCACAACCACTTTGGTTAACAGACTCTCAATTATTTAAATAAAGGCAGAAATGAATGAATCCTTCAATCCTGCCTTTCTGATCTGGGAAAGGAAAACCTTCTTTGCTTGGAAAAGGTCTCCAGAAAGTCTCTTTCTAAGTTACTCAAGAGCTGCTCTGAGATAGGTTCCTATCCATAATTTTTAAGTAAGAGTATTCTTCCTCAGATGATGTCCAGCTTCTTTGCACCATTTGCTATTTTTGCAGTACCATCTATTTTCCTGGTCCTTAAAGATAAAACCCCTACTTCCTAAGAATGGTGTTCGTATATTTCGCTGTCATTATTTTGCTAACGTCTGGATTCTGCAATCCTGGTAAATCACACAGGCTGGCCAGTAAAGCACTGTATTAAGAGAGAAATGTGTTGCTTTTATCTTATAAAAACAGCGGATAAGCACTGCGTGCTGAGTCCTAGCTGTCTGTGTTCCTGGATGCATTATTTACGTATTACCCAACTGATGGGTCTACTGAATACTGTAGTAATAGGTGTCTGTGTGTGAAGGTAAAAGTACTCTGTAATACATTGCCTATAGATGCAATACCTGCTTTGCTTAGTTTTTTCTAACACAACACACCAAAGGCTGTGACTTTGCGTCTGAATCTAAACCAGGTTGTTGGCTGTGGATCCTTGTCTCGAATAGATGCCCCAGGACAGTTTCATGTCAGGAACACTTGGCACTGGTGTCCATTTTTCAATAGTCTGGCTGTTTTTAAAAATGTTGTTCGTCCATCATTCTGGTGCTTAATTCATCCTATATATTGTGATGGTTCTTTAGGCCATCTTGTGTGTCTCCTCCCTAAACCCTTGTTTTGAGCCAGAATTCCTGTATGACGAGGCCAGTGCACTGGCCCATGTAACTGTCTTCTGGACAGAGAAATATGAAAGGCTGCTGGAGTCTCCTTGTCCCTACATTCCCAGCTACTGTGGATGCTCTAAGAGAATTGTATGGGATTCATAAGTTGATTTAGGAAATTTTCTACAGCCAGGTCTTGTATTACTTGTTTATTTTTAGTATTAGAATCTCAATCCATTAGTTACTTCTAACACTGGTCATTTAAAACCTCTCATTGTATCCTAAAGAAGGTAGCTTCTGAGCAGATTACTGCATCTGCCTGGGTTACTTTAACTCAGTGTTCATACCAGTCACTTTTGCTGTGAACTATATACATAACTGAAGCTGAGAGTGAAACTTCCATTCTTTCCGGTCCTTTACAGGAAGTCTTCAAGTTTGTCTTAAGCTATCTGGGAAGTCCTGCAATGACCAATCTTCCTTTGGTCATCTGTGCACCCTCTCCTTGTTTGTCCTGCAACTTGCACAAAAAGGGCAGTTCAATCACTACAATGCAGCTACCACAGTGAGAAAGGTGAAGGAATTGGTAATGTGATCTTTGCCAGCTCCCTAGATAATTACACTGAATTCAAGCTCAGATTGCTCTGGCTTGGCCCTTGAAGTTTTTATGGTATATATCAAAGACTCTGATGAGAGATATCTATCTTTAAGGTGAACTATGTTTTAAATGTGACTGTGTTGTGAAGCATGTATGTAAATTTCGTGTAAGTTTTCATATAATTATCCTTCCCTTTCTTAGACTTTCCCAAAAAACTGTGAATGTAAACTGTAAATGGAGATACCTATTAAGTACCTTACCCTGGGTTTAGGAATTGTAGGTTCAATATCCTACTTTTCGATGTGTTTACATAAAACAAGTATCTGAAATTCTTAATATTGAAAGAGGTAGGCTATTTTCACTTAGACACATAGTAATTACATAAAATTTTGTCCCAATCATATTTTTCTGGTACAACACCAAAATCTTCTAACAACTTATTTGCAGTAAGTACGTCTAATTAATAGAATTGTAGAAAATGCAATGCAATAAGTTTTGATTGTGGGGAAAAAAATAGCATTATGCCATGTTTACATGATAGAGAATTCTAGACAGCCAAACGTTATCAACTTATGTCTCTGTGCTCTCAATCCTAAATTTTGCCTGAGATTTTTCACAGGTTTTGAGTTTTTTTGCCTAAAAAATGAAAACTGCTCATGAAAATTACTAAAAATTACATTTTTGTATCATGGCACCTGAGTTGACTTTTCTGTTCCAGTGTGATCTCTCTTTGTTTCTGTAGTTTGTGTTCTTCTGGTAGCTGCACTCTCTCAGTTGTAATTCTTTAGTGTGACCTGTTCCACTCACTGTGTTTAGGGGTTTGGAATTTTGAAGGCGATGGGTAAAATTATTTTGTCTCCTTTAAAAACATCTATTCCTGTTATCTCTGTTTTTCTCTTTCTCTTCTCAGTCAGCTGGGTTTTTTCTAGCCTTTATAATTTCTGCCACTCTTAACTTTTGGTTTTGCCCCTTCAGCCAGGCTGCTTAGTGCTGTGGTGCCCTTATCTAGCCACTGTCCCAAAATAGTTCTCGATGATGATAATGATGATAAAATCAACAGTACCAAGGATGACCAGAAATTACAGCTAATTAGTGTCTGCTCCCTGTCAATCAGCCCTGCTCTGCATTCTCCCCATTCTGTTTTCTTCTTTTCCAGAAGTGCATCTCGTTAACTCCCGTGTAGGTAGCTGCAACAGGCGTAGCACTGACGGACAACGTACGCGGCATTGTTGGCTATTCTGGAAGTGTTTGTTACGTCCCTGTGTTTCCATGATGTTCTATGAGAAGTGTTCTTGTGTCCTGATGAACACTTCAAGGTTTCTCTAAAAATATCTGTGTTGAGCAATGTATAGACATCCAATGCATATGGAAACACTGTAAATCTAAACTAGGCTCCATATGGTTCATGCAGGTTGTTCACTGTTACTCAGTGCAGTGGCTTGTTTGGGTGGGCTAATGGGGGAAAGATCTGCTCATTTTATGGTGTTTCATGTATTTCTCTCCCTCTTCTCCCTGCCTCAAGGTTACATGTTTTAGATCCCATTACAAATGATGAACAATTGGCTTTACCTCTGGAAGTGTGACTTTGAGGATCGTTCTTATTATCACTGCAGTGCATTGATTTAGGTTGTTTACAACCTGCTTGATATTGTTGTTTGTTGTTTTTGTTTTTCTTTTTCCCTGCTGGCATAATATGTTTGTAGGCTGTCACTATGCAGTGTTTCGTATCTATAGATGGCATCCCTATTTTCATACATAGTTCCCTAAGTATAATGGATAATATAATAAGCAATTTCTTCCTTTGGTGCAGTCAAGTACTAGCTTATACAACTCAAGTGCTAGGGGATGACAGGACAGGATTTGGAACTGGATTCTAGGGCAACACTGCTTGATTTTGTAAAGGATTTTTTTTTACCAATTGCTTTTTATTCTGTGCAGATAGTCTCTAGCTTAGCTGTCTGTAGCAGCACAATGCAGCGTGCCTTTGAAACGGTATTGTTACATTCAGAGTGCTCTGTCTTTTATAAGTTTTATTGCTGAGAAACTTCTGTTATTCCTAGTAGTGCCACAATGTGATGATATTTGTCGAACAGTCTGGTTGGCACTGAATACTCTAGTGCATTTTTTTCAGTACTGTGGGCCGCTACTAATGCAAGAAAGCCAATCTGCATTCTCTGTACTCTTGCTCTATTAAGTACTAATCAAGTTCAAGGTTTGGGCTCTGTGGGGCTGAGACTCAAAACATTTCTTCGTAAAGATCTAGAAGGCAGACCAGGGTCAGTAACCCTAATCTTCAAAAGGTAATGAGGCTTTCTACTTGCAGGTTAAAGATGATCTTTTCAGTTTATTCTGTCTGGTAATGTAGTCCACCATGGTTTTGTAGTGAGCACTTACCCAGACTAAAGGCCATGGTATCACCTTTTAGTCTACAGGCAGAGCAGTGTTCTCAAACCTTTCTTGCTTCATTTCCAAATGCACTTTGAAAAATGTATGCACAGTTTCCTTCCACACCAAACTACTATGCTATATTGCATGCGTTTTTCCTTCTGTGGTGAGCAAATAAACTACAGAGTATGGTGGAGTTAGGTTTTTTGGTTTTCTTTCAATACAGTACCAGAATGCATTCAGATACTGTAGTCATTGGGATAAGGGTAAGCATTTTTATAGAACAAGCAAGAATGTGGTTTGACAAGCACAGGCTATTTCAAGTAAAATACAGAACACTTAGCAGTGCCTGAAAATAACTTTGGAATAAACAGGAATCTTTTGAGTATTGTTTTGAATAGATAAACTATCCTGGATCACATACCACATGCAGAGAAGAAACAGTATGTTAAGATGACATTCAGTGTAACTTTCATGTCTGAGTGAGATAAGTAGAAAGAATGGAATCTGCATTTTTAACCATTACAGTTATGACAAATCTTCTGTTTACTTTTTATCTGACTTAATATGGCTTTCCATGTATCTTTCATGCAGACAATGTATGGGAAGCTTCACTGGACCTTATTGAGAGAATGTGAACCAGCTGAAGCCTATTAGATCAGATTGCCTATTTTAAAGGTATTTTCCTATGCATTTTAAGAGTGATTGCAACATGATAATTTGTCTACCTTGAAAGCAACTCTCCTTTCCCAACTATGCAGAAGTAAATGATATCTTTTTAGAAAAGTAATGAGAAACTTACTAAAAATAATCTTTAGCATCAGACACATTGGTAAAGAATTCATATGTAAGCTGAAGGAACTAGAGAATAAAGGACTTGCTAGCTGTGTTCTCCTATATGTTCTTTCACCCCTGAAGACATACATATTTGTACATTGATAATAATGACACTTTATCCTTAAATCACTTCATAATTTCCAGGTGCTGCACAGATTTTAATTAGTGTCTCACCTTGCTTCCAGACAGCTCATTCTCACTGAGTCAGACCACATTATTCCTCAGTATGCAATGTTCAGCATAATCAACTTTCAGCTTGCAAACATTCTAAAATCTGTTCTTTCTAGTGCACAAGCAGTTCTTAAGACTTATACATGGCAAGGTCACTTGCACTTGAATAATTATGATATAATTTGAAAACATAATTACCATCTGGGCAGTAAAACCATTTCCATCATTATTGGTCAAATGGCAAATTTCTAAGATACACTTAATTTCTGTCTTTCATTCCTTCTTCAGCTCTGCTTTAATTTTCATAAATCTAGTCTTGTATTTTAGTCGCATAGGAAGAAAACTATGCTGAAAAGGAACAAAAAGTGTGGGTTTTTTTTCCCTTCTGCAGTTCGTTTCCACGCAGACTTCTTTTCTTTTCTCCACTTCTGCAAACCTGCTGATGGAAACAAAAAGTAGGGTGCTTGCAGATGGCACCAGCACAGTTACCTAGATCCTTATCTGTGTTTGCTTTGAAGCATGTGTGTTCACTTAGCTGTTAGACAAAGCTGATCCCAGTGCAGTGTAGCAGGGGTTAAAACTTCAGGTCTATATAAAATGGTTTTGGGAGTTTGTTTAGTTATGTTTTATCTGTTGTTAATGTTGGAATCATGATGACTTAAGAAAGCCTAGAATTTGAAGGTGAACATGTCAAGCAATTCTTTTGTTATTGTCATAGAGCTCTTAGTCATGTTTGACAACTTGGATATTCTGCATACTTGATCATCTCTTGTGAGCAGCAAACATAAATGAGAAATACTGATTCGTGCCTACCTTTGGACTGGTCAAGTGCTGTCAGTAAAACATCCTCTTGGCCCTTTTTCTCTCTCCCACATGCATGCAAAAATGCACATGGAGTTTGCTGAATGACAGCTGGAGCGATGCAGGCCTTGCTGTGCCTGTATTACTTGTCCCTCAGAAGTGGAACCAGGATGGCATTGTAAAATCCTGCCCAGGGCTTACTGATTTCCTGCCAAAGCATGAGATACGGTGAGTGTTGAGCTAGGGATGCTGGGTATACTGGCAACCAATGGTCTGCGTGATGTTAGAGTTTGTCAAGCACCAGTGGTTGGTACTTTTGTTTTCCTTCTCTCTCTCTGTCTTGAATAATGTACTCAGTCCTTTGTCTTTGAAGCATACAAAAAGTATTTGATGCATGTTTTCTTCACAAAACCGAAGATTGATCATAAAACATTTTCTTAATAATCTTACCTTTCAAAAATTATGAGTTAAAATGGAACAGCATTGTGGGTTTTTGTATTGCTGTTCTCCTTTAGAAAGTGAAAAAGCATAGTAAAGGTGGCTGAAGGTAGAAGATGGGGAAGAACGCCCTTGCTATTGATTTAAACTCTACCTACTCTGCAAAACAAGAGACAGGAATCACAGCTAGACTTCCTTCGCAGAATGTACTCATATTTAATATTGAAGTCTATTAACAAGGCTAAAAAAATGTTCTATGATAACTAAGATCAGGTTTTCTTGCTCAGATACAGCTAGCAAAGAAAATACCTATCCTGTGCAAAGAGCCTGTTGATCACAGGGGTTATCATTGTTAAGAAATGTGTATTTCAAAACTAGAATTATGTCTAAAACTCAATCTACAATTGAAATTTTGCCTGCACTCACTTTTCCCCACTCTTTGTTCTTACTATATTAGGAGCTAAAAATCACCTCCTGTTTGAATGGCAGCAGCCCTGCCTAAAATCCTCAACCTTCTGCCAGCAGCGGATGCTTTAAAGGTTTTAACACTGACTGTTACAGTTGGCTTTATGCTGTCCCCTATAGCTTTAAAGGGACATTGAAGCTCACTTAAATGAGTGTGTGATCGGATCCTTTGATTTCCAGCCTTACTGCTTTCTCATCATGCCAGGCAGGAGCAGAAAAGCCATTACCTATTGGGATCTCAGGAGGAGACCTAGTGGCTTGTGCTTTCCTGCTCAGAGGAGAGGTGATGAGGGAGCAAGGGAACAACGCCTGTCTGAGGGGGATTGCCTCTGTGTCATATGCCCAGTTTATCCCATAAAGGCACAGAAGAGAGTCTGAGATGCAGAGAACAGTGTTTGTATGTTTGTTCTTTAAATAAAATTTGAGCTTGACACTGACACCTCACAGCTTAGCTGCCAAGGTAGTACTGTGCATGTGCTCAGAGAAGGATTTAACTGGCAGGCTTGATGTTAAGGACTGCAGTTTAGTTTGCCCTATATTTTCTTGATATTTTCTCCACTTTATGGAGATAATTACATCTCAATCAATATGCAAGTAAAAATATCAATAGATCATGGAAGCATAGTAAAAGTTCTCGTACAGGAATGCTTAGAAGATTAAAACTGGACAGCCAGGTCATAATTACGTATAGTTATTCTGCCCAGCATATAAGACAAGAAAATCATATCTTGC
The DNA here is from genome assembly GCA_013398815.1 of Ibidorhyncha struthersii. NCBI lineage: Eukaryota > Metazoa > Chordata > Aves > Charadriiformes > Charadriidae > Ibidorhyncha > Ibidorhyncha struthersii. The sequence goes on from VZSZ01002186.1 coordinate 352,941, forward strand.
ATGTGGTATCAGCTTTTTATAATAAAGAATTATTAATGTAGGAAACATTGTTTTTAACATTAAAATGGAAATACTTTAATGTATATACTGCGGAAATTGAACAAAGTGAAATAGCATTCAAATTGGAAAAAATATCTGTCAGGTTCACTCTGCTAAATCCAATCTCCAGACTAAGTTAGCGCTGAAAGAATTTATTTTTGTCTTGCTGCTCTGCTAAATGTATGCTCTGCTTAATGAACCCCACCCCTGCATCCACCAAAGCTGCCTGCGTGTTTTGTGGATGAAGCATTTGTGTGAATACATGCAGAAGAATAAATATAAACACACAATTATTCAATACTTTTTTTTTCTAAAATAACAACGAATTGTAGCATCATCTCTGTAGCTATGGAGAGGTCAAGAAATCTTTCTGATTCTTCTGTCCTCAAATTTTGAAAAGGTTTTGATTTGGCTAATTTCAGGGGTAGAGCAGAGGAGGCTTGGTGCAAAAGGTACTTGGCACTGAAAACAAGCGCAGAACCCAGATCCCTATCCATCTGAAACTGATGAAGAAAATCTTGGTGGTAATAAAAGAAAATATGGTCTGGCCTTTTCACTTAGGAGCAACTAAACTGATCTTAATTATCACTGTCCAAGAAATCCTGTGCTCACCTTGGTAGTATTTTGGTGCATGTGCGTCAACAGAACACTTGCATTTTTCCCTTTTTTTTAGGAATAACCTAGCAATTTGAACTAATCACTTGTGTATCTGGTGGAGTGTTTGTAGCCATCAACCATTATTCATGTTTTTCAGTCACCAGTTTCAGCCTGTTATTGTCTCTACGCTTAGTGAATTGACTCTAAACTTTCACATTACTGTATTTAATTTCTTTTCAACAGTGTTAAAATGTACAGGATAGAATGGAGACTGAGGCAATCATAGAAGAATTGTCTTTTAGGACAGCTGGTAATGAAGAGAGGATGGAGTGAGCTGCTGTTGTGGGACTGTGGGCTCTTTAGTTTATAGAAAAATGTGAGAAACACAAATGAAGATGGCCAGCATCACTAACAGTCAAATGGGTGAGGAAGTAAAAATGAGAAAGTATCATTTTATGGCCACTCAACTTCACATTCATTCTCACTGAACATCAGTAAACAGTACTGTAGAGGTGGATCATCATTATCAATCTCTGCAGTGGTGCTATTAAACAAAACATTTGCAATGCAGACTGAAGGTGTTCCAGGACATTGTCAACACACTTGACCCCAGACAATTATATTTTACTTCTTGTATGCATATTTCACTTCTTGTATGCATTAATTCTGTCCATGTGGCTATGCTCTGCCACCATATGAGCTCATAATTGAGAATCATGAGTTTTAGGTAAAAGCTGGGGGAGAATGGGAGACTCATCCTTAAGATGGCCGAGCATTTCTAGTCTACTTCAGGGCAAACAGTCAAATCACTAGTGAACGTGCACCTGTAATTCAGGGTCTTTTCCATTGCTTCTCAGCTTTTTGTCTCAGCGAGGACCTCATGGATTCCTAGTAGCCATACAAATGCCATACCCCTGCATCCTCCCTTCTGAAGTAACCCGTCTGTGAGAGGGAAAAGTGCTTCTGGAGGCAGGGATCTGTCTCACCTTGGAGGCAGAAAATATTGGACAATGTTGTTCTGCTTGTACCTCTCTCAAGTTGAGTGATACCTATGAGAGCGGTGGTTTGTGACAAGGAGAAGCCATTTTCCAATCAGGGACTGGTCTCTGCAAGATGGTGGAAAATCAACAGCTGAGAGCAGTGGTTGCCCACTGCCTCCCAGTTGAGGCTGGAGTCAAGGACAAGCGTTCCACTTTCATCCAGTGTCACCCATCGTTTCTGGGCATCTGATACTCTCCCAGGTGTGGAGCTTACAGCCCTGGGAGGTACTCACACCCTGTTGCTGGGGGGTAAGAGTTGTTGAATTCCGAAGGAGTTTAAATGCTTCAATGTTTAAATGCTTTAAAGGAGTTTAAATGCTTTAAACTTTAAATGCTTTAAAGTTTAAATTTGGTGAAAAATTCAAGCAGTTTCAAAGCTAAACCATAGCTATCTTACCATGATGTTCTTTATACCAATGTTTAGACTTTAACTGATGAATTTGGTTGAGGTTTTTCAGGGAAAATGTGCCAGTTTGGTGTTGCTGTTTCCATTTAACTCTTTGAAGCTGTGTGCTATTAGCTGGCTAGCCCCAAGTGCTAAGGGTGATGTGAAAGCAAGTTGATGCTTCATAGTCTGTTCCCAAGCACCACCAAGAATTTATTAGGCACTTCCCAAGCTGGGTGGGGTTTTCTTGCTCCTGCTTGGTTCCCTCCACTTTTGAAAAAGGAAGGAGTTTGTTTGCTTTTTAGTCTCTTGAAATCTCAAGAAGCAGAAAGCAGGAAAAAGAATTGCTCGTGACCCAATGTATAAACTAGGTGTTTCCTTGAATACCTTTCAGAGAATTTCATGAAGACACACCAACTGGAATGCTGCTGGTAGTCTTAATGGTCTTTAACCTGTTTTTTACCTTTTCTGGCCTACATTTCTACATCCCAGTTAAAACCAGTTTTGTTTATTCATCATCTTGGGGCTTTTCATGGAGATCAAGACAGAGAAGTCATTCCTTTATCAATCATGTGTTCTGTCTTTCTAACAAACAGACTGCCTTTGGACAACTGGACAGATATACAGCTAAGTGTTTTAGGAGGATAAGAAGATTTATGCTACGTTTTCTACTTACCTTTCTGTGATAGCCTAATTAATTTTTTTTCCCTGACAGGCTTTTACTGTTCCTTTTTCCTTGAGCATGCACCTTTTTTTGCCCCCCATTTCTTTCTCCTCCTTACATATATATTTAAATGCCGTAGCTACAGCATTTCTTACCCAAGTATTATATTTGCATTGCGATAATGTGTTGCTGTATGTTTAAAACATATTGGTTTGTTTAGTTCTGGTCCCCTGTGGCTGCTGACTGCACAGGTACTGACATTTCCCACTTAAGTTTTTATCTGGATTGAACCACGTTCCCGACTGGTGTTAGGAGATTGTGTCTATGCTTTCTTTACAAATGAGAAAAAAATGAGACCATCATTAGTTAAGGGTGCTGCTGCAAGAAAAGTAAATATGCTTAATTAAACTTGATATACATTCTCACTTGTATAACAATTAGGCAATGTCTATTTGGGCTGATAAATAGGGATTGTACTCTGCTGGTGTTTGAAGGATTTTTGACACAGGCTGGAGAGTGTATAAAAGTTCTTTAGCATGGAAGATGCTGTATAATCTTAATTTAAGTCATCTCAGCTTTGCTTAGACATCTTAATGACTTGACTGTATTTTATAAACAGACTTTTCCTGGAACTGCAGACAGTATTTTCTAAGAAATGTGAACTTAGGAGAGCTTGGAATAATGTCAGGAGTCTAACTCTTTAAATTGTGCACGTGCAACTTGGAGGAATGTATAATGCTACTCAATATTTAAGCAGATACGTTAGTATTTGTCAAGTTTCCTACAATATTTAAGCAATGCCTCTTCTGTATTTCTGCTTTTCATTAATTACATATCTTCACTTTGTTTCAGAGATGCATTTGAAGTACATTTTGTTGATGTTGATTTATAATCTGAAGGTTGTAACACTTACCAAGTCTTCACTGACTTTGGAACTTAGGATCTCAAACATTATTCTGGTTTAAAAAAAAATAATGTATTTCTAATGTACCCAGGTGAAAGTCCTCTGATGCCTTGGTTTCCGCTTGTCTATAGAACTATACAGCCCAGTGAGGAAAAGGTATTGCATGGTTTGGTGAAACTGCTGTGTGGATACTACCAAAGCTCTTTGACATGCATGCGTACAAAGTGATATGTAAGTGCAAAAGAATCATCAAGCTCTCCACAAAGGGATCTGAGAAGATTAAACAATCTTTTCTGTTACTGAGCAAATTGCAGAGGTCTGTTTAACTTTATCACCTTGTCTCTAAGCAAAAATATTTTAATAAGGAAAATAATATAAGTACTATTGTAGTGACTACATTTCATGCACTCCTTTGGCAGAGGCATGCTGGAAAAGGTAGCTGTTAAGTGCACAGTGGTGAGTGTATTTTATACATCTGAATCCACGGATGCAGATGGATCTGCATTTTGTCTGATGTACCTGGCATACTAAGATTAGCAGGAAGGCTAAATAGCTTGTACTTACACCTATGGAATTTAAAGTGGCTTTCGAAGAGTGGGGAGAAAATGTAGTACTTTATTCTTGGCATGGTCAAAGCAAAAAAGGACACGTACTTAACAGTTTTTCACTAACTGAACCACAGATAGTTTGATATGTGCAGACACATGCACAGGAAGAATTGGTCTCTGTTCCTTTAGCTGTAGTTGAAAACTACTGTAAAATGTGCTGTTGTGAATGCATACTTACGATGAGAGGGGAGATGGCAAGGGAAGAGATTTGCTGCAAAGGGTTTATTTGTTTGGGAAAATTACGCCTATTGAGCCTCCGGTGCAGATTTGCAGAGCTCTGAATTTTGAGCTCCAATGTAAGAGTCAGGAGAAGTAAAGAAAATGAAGAAAAAAAAATTAATTCTTTTGTTCATGTTGTTTCTTATGCATTTTGTCTAATGATTCTTTAGGGCACAGTGAGCAATTCCTGGTGCAGAAAGCAGGACTGGGGTCTTTCCGTCTCTCTGGGTAGTGCTCTAGCCACAGACTTGTTTTTTCTTGCATATTCGCTCTCTGAATCTCATTTTCTTTTCTGCCTGGTGGCAGCATGGTAACAGACAGCTGGAGCATTCCTCTGGGAGACAAGATATGTCGGTCTCCTTGGCAAAGAGCCTGACCTCTACCATTTTATAAGTGAAGAGTGACAGTGCTATTAATAGATCCCTCCTCCAGCCAGGTTTTCAAAGGAGTATAGCCTGGTTGCTGTGCTTCGTGCTGAGCATAGATATTATCAGCACGTGGTGGGTGTATTGTGAGTATCAGGAATGAATTGGGCCCCTGAAGGGAGTTAAGTTCAGAATGGCTTCAGGGAGCTCTGCAGACCTTGCATGGGAGGGGGCGCCTACTTCCCAGCTCCGTCAGCCAGCTGCGGACACAGCCCTGTCCTGCCCAGTAGCTGAGCTGTAGGCACTTAACTCCAGGCTGTTTTGGCAGTAACATATAGGCTCATACTGTCAGCAAAAAAAGTTGGGGCCCTGGTTTGGACTTAGCGATTTAACCGGTCTTTTGGCTCTTTGGTCATCTGGAACCGCTCCCATTTCCATTGCGATCAAAGGTAGCTGACTGGTAGTTTTGTGTTTGACTGCAAGCAGGTGGTAGGCAGGATTTTTTTCTTTGCTAGATGTGGCTGGGAGAAAACTAAACACAGCAGTTCATCAGTAATGAAAATTTTTCTATTAAAAGGAAGTATTATGATTTAGATTAAAATTTCATTTGAAATAAATGAATTTCTTTGAAAACATGAGCTTCCTTGGAAGAGTGAATTCAGAATGATTAGTTCAATATTCCTCAGTTATCTGCCCTTTGACATATGGGCTTGCCATGGATAATTTTTGGTGTTGAATGCAAGGGAAGAAAAATACATTAAACACTTTTCAGTTTTTTAGTAGGAAACTGCACACTCAGTGTGCATGAAACATGCTGGGAAACATGCTAATAACTGGAAAGTGTACCAAAATTCAGGTCGTATTTGTAAAGCCGAGTGTTCTTGCATATGAATATTCTCATTAATGCTTTGTAACCCAAATGAACCTAATTTCTCATTAAACATTTTTGTGGTAATTTAACAAGGCTTGCCTGAAGCCAGCATTAGCTTCAATATTTTAAAAGGTCTGCATTTGTCAAGGTCTCTCTAAACATCACATTAAGCTGGTGAGGTGAGAGAATCTTAAAGAGCATAAAAAGCTTTGCCAACAGCCCAGCAAAATTGTTAGACCATGTAAAAAATTGAGTTTCACAGTAAGAACAAGTCTTACCTCTCCTAATGGAAATTTTGCCAAATGGCATTCCAGATACCTCTGGTTATTTTTTTTATTTCAGGTGCAAATATGTGGGGCTCAGCCTTCAAAATCTTCTTTACAGAAGATGTTTCTGTGATGTAAAACAGATTTATTCATGACCCAGTCTTGCAAAGACTTACAGGTGTGCTTTACTTATGCGCTCTGTGTAGCTTCATCCAAGTCAGTGAAAGCTTCAACTGACAAAACAGGAATTGTAAGAGCTCACCCAGAAGTAAGAATTTGCAGAACTGGGCCTGAATCCTTTTTGTTACGCAGTAGAGAAAAAGTTTGAAATCAATGGTCTAAGGCCACAAAAAGAAAACACAGGATTAAAAATAAATAAATTAAGGAAGCCCAACCCCAGTTCTAGAGGGAAATCCCTTCTATTTCTGACCCTATGTCCTGCCACGCTTTTCATTTAAAGAAAATCTCTTTTGTAGTGACAGTCCTTGAGATAATTGAGAAGCACTATGAATGGTAACTTGGCTATTTGTTTATCCTCTAAATTCTTCAGGCTCATGTAAAGCATTGATTTCATAAGTAATGATGAAGAACTTTTTATTGACTTAAAATGTCAGATTTTCCAGACATAATGCTGCCTGGATGAAACTTTGTGTACATGTCCACAAATGAACACAATCACTGTACAGAACCTCAAGCGATTTCTGTTGTTGGGATGTAAGATGGAAGACTTTATTATTGCTTTTTTAACTTTTCTGTGTTGGCTATATAACTGTCCAACTCAAAACAGTATTGTTAACCCTTGAATGCTTTGAAATTTAGAGAGGGAGTTTTGAACGTCAAGTATTCCCTGAAATGAAACACAAAAGTCTCATAAATTAATTGCACCGTTGCAAGCAAATTAACGTGTTTTTTTTTAATGTACATTTCACCTGACATTCCAAGACCAAGAGATAAGGAGAGGGGAAGAAAAATCATGAATATGCTGTATGGCTTTACTTCAGGAAGAAATTTAAGCACATGTTGAAGAAATCCACTGTCCAGAATAGCATTTAAGCAAGTGCTTTACTTGCACTTACTTCAAGACATAAATATGTTTAAAATGACATGCGTGTGGAAGAGCAGTGTATTGAGGCCTCAAGGAATAACAGCCCTTCAGAGTGATTCTTAACTGGTTGCAAATGCTCCTCTTAGTGGTTTTCTAAAGTTATCAGAATAAAAACTTTATAATGTAAAAGAAAAGAAACAATGTGTTTTTCAAGGGAATGGTTGTCAGATCTCTTATGATTGTTCTGTAGATTACCACTTTAAGAAAACTAACGAAATGGTTATTGGATTTCTCTGTAAGTAAATGTCACTTTTAAATACCTCAGCTATTATGTTTGTGTTTGCATTACTTTAGGGATTTAAATGGTACCATTTACATATTTCATCCAATTCTCTAATGTTCACTTAGTGAGTTAAAATTAAGATAAGTTGTGTAAATGGAACAGCTTCCTGGCTGTAGATAAGCTGATTTAAGCTACTGTAAGTGGGACTAAACGTAAGGCACTTGGTTATTCAGAAGACACATACACAGTTAATCTTTTTTTTGTGAAAGTAGCATGTTTAATAGCATGTAAGTTTTAGTTTGAAATCAAAACAGAGTCTTATGGAAATATGGTAAGGACTGACAGCATCTTTGCCTTGGGAGGGGAAGGCTAAGAACGTATGTTTAGTCATGTCAGGTGTGTGTTCAAATAATTTTTACTATATAACATTCTCTCAATATTTATTTGTATTTATGTGCCTCAAATGCCCCCCAGATGCTTTGAGATATTTAATCCACACAGAGTTCTCTTCCCCCTTCTCTCCATCTAATATGCACAGCTCTTTCTCCTGACAAGGTGAAGGGCCTTTCGTTGTTGTCATTAAGAGAGTTCTAGCCAGTCCAGGAATGGTTGGCGAAGCCTGGCCTGTGGCATTCACGAATTCCTCTGACAGCACCTCTGTTCTTTCACCTTCAAATTTCACCTTTAAAGTTTTGGTGGGAAATGTCTTTTGATCCCTTAAGTTGATGTTTTATTTTTAAATACTCACCTAGCCTGTATTTTTTTTTTATACTAAGCATCTTCTACCAGTCTAATCTTCCTGTCTGTAATTTTCATGGATCTTAAGGGGGACCAGCATTGCCCATCCCTCTAAAATAACCTGGAGGGACATGACCAATTACCATCTTCAAATCTCCTTGCCTTAACATCCTTTTCTCTTTGCAAAATACTTTGTTGCTTTCCTTCATTTATCTGTCTTTGGCTTATTGACCACCTGTTGAGTTTTCTTTTTCTATGAGTGTTAAGATAAAGTTATTGCACATTGGCACCATGTTTTTCAGCTAAGTCTGCCTTCTTTGCATATCTACAGTAAATGTGTAATCTGCTTATGAGCTGGTAAGAAATTCTGCTATGAGGGTGTTCCTTTGAGTTGTGTTAGTCTGCCATGAGGAACCGTGATTACTTTTATGTGCTAATAGTCTCTGAACTGGGGGGTTTGAGCGTCTTTGTGGATTTTCTGTGATTAGAGATGGAAATAGTCTTAAAAACTGCGTGGAAGCTTAAAATGAGATATTTATGTAATGCTATTCTGCGTGTGGTGCAGCAGATCAGTGTGTTCTACAGCAACCTCTCCTTTGTGTAAACCCTGAGGTTTTAATGGCAGGACAGAAGGACCGTAGGATAGATGGAAGGTAGACGGTAGTATTGGTAAGAAGGAAAAAAGTTGGGAAGCATGCAGATATGTAAGACATTGAGTTGTAGTAGCTGTTGTCCCTTAATCTCTGTCTCTCTCCCTGCCTCCTTCCTTCCTTCCTCACTGATTTCATTAGGGAACTGGAGGACAGAAAAACTTTACTGATGTACTGTAAGAAGCTGTACGACAGAGTGAGCTTTGCTGAGGGCGGCAGGGCCGGCATTGTCCTCTTTCAGGCTCTTTGTGATGAAGGTCTGTGCAACGAGGTACTGCCGTGCTCGCAGGGGCACCGAGGTCCTGCTCTCAGGGTTGAGGTCTCGTGCTATGGAGTGGGGCTGCCAGCCCTCCTCCAGACAGCCTGTGAGGGGAACTGGTAATGACCATGGACCCTGCCTGGAAAATAAAATATTCAGCCTTTAAAAACTGGAAGAGGGTAGATTTAGAATAGATATTAGGAAGAAATTTTTTGCCATGAGGGTGGTAAGGCACTGGAACGAGTTGTCCAGGGAAGCTGTGGATGCCCCATCCCTGGAGGTGTTCAGGGCCAGGTTGGATGGGGCTTTGAGCAACCTGGTCTAGTGGGAGATGTCCCTGCCCAGGGCAGGGGGGTTGGAACTTGATGATCTTTAAGGTCCCTTCCAACCTAAACCATTCTATGATTCTATTCTATGAAAAAGGGAGAGGGAAGGTGTTGGGAAAGTATGTCCTGAGAGGGGATGAGCTGTTTTCGTCTTTCATTTCTGTAGTTCTTGGCATAGAAGGAATTTGTCCAAAGCAGTGGGGTCTGTGGCTCTGCTCTCTTCACCCTCTGTGCCAGAGCCCTGCAGGGCATCCGCCTGGTTACAGACTGCTGACGTACTTCTCTGCTATTAGACTATTTGATTGCAATTGCAAGCGTCTACTATTGCTACACTGTTTCTTTATATATAAGACTAGACCCAAGAAAAACATAGGAAGGGGGAAGAGAAGAAAAACACAACATAAATAAAAACTATTGATCTTAATTTCTGTTTATTTTCATATGCTTAGTAAAAAGCACTTATACTGAAAATCACTGTAAATGTAGTCAGATGTTCCCTGTAGCAGATTGAAGTAAAAAGGTGTATTGATGTTATCCTTAGTGAGAATTCGGAGCATTTGACAGTTGTTTTTTTAATGACTTTTCTGTTTACCTTTTAATTACTCTTATAACTTTATTTTACCCCATTACTGTATTTTCTTACTTCCTAAGATTAGGAAGTAATTTCCCTTTTAAATTTTTAGGCTAGTATTTATCTCTGAATGTAAAAACTGATAACAATTTCAGAGAAAAAAAATAATCCTTTAATTATCTTAGTAAGTAGGAATAGTCTCAAATATGAGTACAGTGCGTCATGCTGAAGGAATAACAGCTGAGGAGAACTGTTACCAGCAGTTCTTATATACTGCATCTCCTCACCAGTACCCATGAGCTGGATGGTGACTCTGTTGCCTGATGACCTTCTTCAAAGTGTTGACAGAAATAGGCAACTTCTTCAGATAAAGGTTGGGCAGTAGCCATGCCTGACTTGGAAAGTGCCAGGAGTGGATGTAATGCTGTAGGAAGGAAGTGAAGTGACACAGAAAACATTGTCAGCTTTCAGAATCCTGTTGCTTCTGGTATTTTTACTGAACAAGCACTGCTTTCTGGACACTTATAAGCATCAATTAAAGACTAAGGTTCTGACTCTTGGATTCAGTTTAAAGACAGAATATAATTGCATGTAGGGTGCTTCATACAGGTTTTGGGGGGTTTTTTGGTACGTGTGCTCTGAAGGTCATTAGGCAGACATGATACTGAGCGTATGAGAATCAGATAGGAAATATTTTCAGTTTTAAAAAGACTTAAAAAGAAAGAAATTACAAGCCTTTAAAAATAAAACATGTTTGCACGTGTCTACATTTCTGACAAACGGAAAACTGTTTATGACTATATATGACTTTATATAGGGTTCTAATTTTTTTTGAGTCTTATAATTTAAATTCACATGAAGAGTACATGTAGTTTCTGTGAATGTAAGCTGACTTGCAACTACTGCAGTTTAAAAAAGCTGAACGTTTGCCTTTTGAAATTTTGAGAACATAGTTTATGCTATACATTTGCCTAATGCAGAGTTCCCGTGACCACAAAATTGTCTTTTTGCCAAATGTTGTATGCGCATATTTCATGAAGTAGTCTACAGCTTTGCAGAAACTAGGGCAAGCTCTGTAAATAGGCAATGTCAGTTAACTATTCAAATTCATTTTAATGCCATAAAATAAATTTGTTCTGTAGTGGATGTTTTACTGAGATTTCTGTGAAATCTCTAATAACGTTGCTTATCTGTCATTTCACCTACAGGTACATTTATGTTCCAATGGGAGGATCTCAGTCCAGTCTGCTGGGCACGCTCTTTTCCACAGCCCTTACTTTTGCCTTCGTAAGCTATTGGCATGGAGGACAGAGTTATCTGTGGCACTGGGGTGCCCTTAATTGGCTTGGAGTAATTGTGGAAAATGGTGTCAAGAGGATACTTTCTATTTCACTTGTTCAAGATTTAATTGTAAGTTGAATCTCTCTTCAGTTCATGTTCTTGTTTCCTGGCTCCATGCTCGTCTGAAGTTCCTGGTTACTAGTGTGGTTTAATCTAGATTAAAAGTTGTAGATAACAGGCAAAAGAGTTAGCATTCCCTTGCCCACCCTGCAGTGTTTGAGGTAAGCCATATAACTAGGATTTTGCAAAGTATCAGCAAAGCAAACACTGAAATATGCATGGTCTTAAAAGCTTCCCCTGCAGTAAGCAACTGCTTGTCACGTTGTATATGGCTGAACAGAGGCTAGTTTTAACATTTGTATTCTGATTTCACTCAGGATGTCCTTAAAATATTCATCTTCACTAAAATTAGGAGTGTATATTTCTAACCATGTGTTTCCTGGACAAATGTGTGTGTAGCAGCTGCTTGCATCTGGGAACAAGCTTACACTGGGAAATCTTATGCCACTGAAGATCCAAGTAAAGAAAATATTATTTTGCTTTGAAGACCTCTGATATTTTCACTTTACCTATGCTTTTGGTCTTCATGCTGTCATTTCCAAAGGACAAAATTGTCTTTGACGTACAGTCATATGCAAAAAGCCTTATTTTAATTTTGATGGTCATTTTAGTCTGCAGGTTTGCTCCCTACTAAATCCCAAATCTTCTAATAACTGTCTGTAAGAATAAATAATTCCTATGTCTTGCTTCCTTAGTAGTGATAAGAGCACAGAATTCATATTCCTATGTGCTGTGGTGGTGGTGGTGACTCTCTCTGCAGCCTGATGCTCAAGTAATTATGCCTGTTCCTCTGTCCTAGCCATTTCAGTTTTCACTGTTGTGGCATCCCATGTGTGGCAGCTGATACAGCTAAGTAATTTAGTAGCCAGTAACAGCCAGTGCTACCTTATATCATCCAACTGTCTGTCACTGCGAATTCAGTGGCAGTCTGGAAGCAGCTTTTTTGCTTCCTGCAGGATGAGTTTATCAGATCCATTAATCCTTCCTCTAGGGTGAAACTAAGCTTCACCATCTGACCGGCTGCATACCTTTGTCTCTGGACTGGAAGGCAACGCAGTTTTTTAGGCATCCAGCTATATGAAGAAACATAAGTATAGGGGCTTTGTGTATTTGATGTCACTGTATTGGAAATTTTAAAAGAACTCTTAAGGAATTAAGTGCTTAAGTACCATAGAAATGATAAGGATGTGGTATTATGAAGGTGGAGTTATATGTGTTGGATTAATTTCTAGCACGTAGTTCTAATTATAGTTAACCTATGCTGGCAAATGTCTTGCATGTTTCCCTTGTTTTCCATTTCTGTTTGGACACATGGCTGTAGACCTTCCTTAGAAGAAACTTTCACATCTTTCCCTGAAATATTTCTGAAGTCAGAATTTTTAATAGTAATGGTTTTGGCATCTAAATTAGTGCGTTAGGTAGATCTTGCTGCATTTGGTTATGGCTGACTCACACTTTGCCTTGTGCCTTGAAGGTTTCTCTACAACATCATGAGCTACAGTCTTTGCAAACTACCCCTCATTGCTCTCTCCTCACTTTTCTAACAAACTCCCATTTTACTGAACACTGAGACTGGGGAGCAGATGAGTAGTTGGACTTTGACCCTTCCTTATCAAGGGGTGGGGTGATGTGACATTCTCTAAGAAGTATTGCATTTAAAATTAACTGCAAATTCCCTAATGCCCTGCATGAATTTCCTTTTTTCCCTTGTAATCTGGCTTTTGGAAGCACTCCTATAGTCCTGCTGCAGCGAGAGGTGTGCTGCAAGCCTAGCACTGTGGTGTTGAGAAACCTGTTCTGGGGGATGCGTTTTTCACTCACATTTCATCTGTTGACAAGCTGAAATCCTTTGCATTCTTGTGCTTCACTCACTTGCTATGTTGGCTCTTGAAGGCTATTTTTGAATAGGAAAGTTTATTTTTGTCCCCAGAATAGCAGATGAGTTTCTGAAAAAATACAAAGCACAGGTTTATGCTTTTTTTAACCCATTCTATTTACCAAACCTCCTCATATATTGTTGTTAAAGTTGAGTTACATAATTCAATTGAGCAGGAGGTGTTTAATGAAATATATATAAAAAACCTCAAAGAATAATTTGAATTTTAATTCTGCGCTGTTTTTAAAATTGAACTGATAACAAAGAATAACAAGAATTATATTAAAACTGCTTCCCTTTCCCCCCCACTATATTGTCTCAATTCTCTTGCAAAAGAAAGATTTAGAAGTCTAAATAAAGCACATTTGAGTCTTGTCCTTCACTGAATCCTTGTGCTGACAAAGAATATGTATAAAAAGAATTGGACCCTATATTTATGCAGATTTTATGGTAGTTTAAATCTCAGCACTTGAAACCTAGCACAATATGGGTAAATAACACTTCTGTAGCAGTCTGACAGGTTTTAAATGTCATCTCAGGCATATTGAACTAGAATGAACAAAGAAGCGTAAGCATTATTTGTGAGAAGTAAAATCAGCATATAAACCAATATTTACTGAAAACAGCAAATTTCCTGACCCAAAGAACTGGATCTGAAACTCTTAATTTGTGCTGGTTGCAAACCAGTGCCCAGCTTCCTGATTTCCTGATGTCCCTTATGAACTTTTCAGTTTACACTGCTCTGAACTTCCATGTTTCAGCGAGTTGTGTTGTAAGTAGTTATCTGCGTACCTTTTTTTTCTGTTAGATATCAGTAAATTAGAGCTTAATTAAGTAATGCTGTCCATTCAGTATTGTATCTAAACCGACAATAAATGCTATGTATCATAAGCTAGGGCATATCTGACAACTTTATGTTAAACTGGAGAAGTTTCATTGTGTTTTTACCAGTTGTTTTTGGTTTTTACTTTTTCAGGAGCTATTTAGACCCATTCTAAGCAAAGCAGTGCTTTGTTTCACTGGTTCTATATTAATTTCTTACAGATAAACAGATACTCCAGTAGTAACTCATTTGTATTAACTTAATAACGCATCAGAAAGAAAATGCTAATGGCTGTCATTCTTCCAGTGATATAAATTTATTTCCTTCTCCTTTTTCCTTAAGGAAGACATAGATCTATACAAGAAATTAGATCTTGGTATAAAAATAGATTTAGAATGATTTAAACCTTAGAATAGCTGACAACATCTTTAAATCAATAGATTTTTAAAAAAGAAGCATTTGGAAATAATCCCAAAGAAGATGTAGCAAAGGGGGTGAAGTTGTCAGATCGTTAAAATTAATGTTTTAATCTCAATTGAAAAAGCAACATTTATCTTCTTAGTTCTTCCGTAAAGTGAAAACATGTCATTCAGTCTAGTAAGAATTTTTTAAATTGAGACATAAAGACCTCTCCTCTAAAAATTATGCTATGATTAATTTATCTTTTAAGATCTTATTTCTAGCTTGATTTAGTAAGAAACTGAATACACTATAAACAATTTGAGAAACCAACTAATTTTAAGCATGGCTTATTTTAAAGTAATTTGTACTATCCTTGTAAGTGTGTTGTTTTTTTAAAGCATAAAATAGTTAGATTTCAACATCTTCATTTATGGCTGTAACAAGGTGCACTAATTAAGTCTGTTTCAATACACTGTAATTGCCTTCCTAACCCCCCTTTGCAAAAGGGGAAATATTTTGTATGATGTCTGTATTTTTTGTTAGTGTGTTAGATTAGATTTGGTTAGTGTGTTAGATTCCCCCCACCCCCGGAAGAATGAACGCCATACACCTGTCTCTAGTTTAAAATATCACTGTTGCTTTGGGTACCAGAGATGTGGTCAATGGCAATTGGCATCCTCAGCTTTGCAGAGAACAGAGTTCTAGACGTCTTTCAAAAAGTTGGGTGTGGTGAGGGGTTTTTGTCCCTTTTTTTTCCTCTGTGTAATTTTGCTTGCCCTGTTTCTTCTGCTAGGTGCATTAAAATTTCTACAGTTATTCATAATAAGATATGCGTTATGCAATGATCCTGCAGACAGCTGGTGTGGAGCATGGAAAGATACTGATTGGTGAGCCTGACCTGTGGGCTGTGGTTAGACAGGGAATTAAGCTGATCTAACAGCTCGCTGCTATTGAAGGGGGAAAGGTTTAATTTCTCTTTCCTCCCTTCCTTGCAGTCTCACTACTTCTCCTCTGCACACCTCCCTGCTACAATCTTTGCTGAGCTGACCTAGTTCTCTACCCCAGCAGAAAGCTTTTTTTTCTCGGGTTATTTTATTGCTAGATGACTTGTCTTATGGAGAGCAACCTGAAAGGCACCCAAAGCAGTATAATGTAAGAGGCAAAAGCCAAGGAAAGGAAGACGAGGAGCTTGACCGCTTGGAACCTCCCCCTTGCAAATGTACATAAGCAGTACGGGGTTGAGCCTCTGTATTTAAAGTCAGTGGAAGAAAGAAACCAATTGAATTCTGCTGTCATAATTACTCAACCCTATGTTAGGGCCCAAGTTCAGCCTAGCCAAGATAAAGATTTCTGTGAATTTCACGGTCATGTCCTATATACATTGAGCAAATATATAACTATCTCCTTTAATGACAATGTTACTTTTTGCAAGTATTAACTCACTTTAAACTGCTGTGAGATAACTGTAGAGCTTCCTTCTGCAGCTGACTGAGGCAAGATCTGACCAAACATTAGGAACTCATTCAAGGGAAGTATGTTTGTTGACCACCTTGCAAGATTAGATCTTTAATAAAACCTCTGTAATAAATAAAGACCCTTCTCAGCTGTTCTTCAGCACACACGAGGCTTTGATCTTTATTTTGCTTCATTTGATGGAAACAGTATTTATATCACTGGTTTACTAATGTCAAGCCTGTCTGGCCTTTTCTTCTTTACTAATAGTTTTGTGTAATTCATACATACTTTTATTGCAACATGGTGATTCAATTAAGTGGCAAGCATTGCCAATGATACTTTCTTCATAACCTTTTCATGTGCTTGCTGTAGACTTCTGTTAAGCTTGTCACTTCACTCTCTGAGCATCTGTAAGAATGTAAGGTGGGGTAGTTGAACAGTGTCCTTAATCAGACTCTTACTCTTTAGTGCAGAATTGGGGTTTGAGATACAGGCATCATCCAGAATGTCAAAACCCAGACCAGTGGATGGGGCTTGCCCTGCACCCCCTACCCTAACCTGGAGTTCAGCCATATCATTGCTCTAACCAGAAGTCTCTACTATCCAAAGGAGATGTACTCTGACTCAAAATAAACGGAAACTTCTTTCCCTAGATGTGAACATTAGCCAGGGCAGACTTGTGACATCTGGTCTTCGTGTACATGACCTAGAAGCAGCAAGCTGAGTTATTGTGGTGCTCTCTTATACTGAGCTGCTGAATGACCACCAAAGGTGAATATGGGCTGGCTGATTCATCCAAGGTTTTTTCCACTGACTTTTAAGTTTGCCAGTAATAATTCTGAGTCAAGTAATTCTTGCCACGTTTCTGCTTTTGCTTGATTTTATTTTTTTCTCCCTTCTCCCCCTTCTTGTTGTAAGGGTTCATTTATCTTCGTGGAAGTGGATCCCAAAACATTTTGAGAGCCCTGCTAAAAATACACATACACAGACACACAGTTGCACTCTGACTCTGGTTTTCTTTACTGAGAGAACTTCTTGCCTCAGACTCAGTAACAAAGACTGAGAACCTAGTAGGTGTTGTTTTGTGTGAGGGACAGGCATATGCGATATGATACAGGCTTTTATATGGTGAATGACGAAAGTGGCTGCAGTAAGATTTCAGAGGTTACATTCTATCATTTCCTACATTTTGAGTACAAGCATCCTTTTTTTTGTCAAATCTGTGCAAGAAATATTTATGTCAGCAGTGGAGAAACTGTTGTGATTTTCCATCTGGCTTTAACCAGATGATTGCTGCTCTGCTTTAGACCGCAATGTCAGCTGGGAAGCCCCTTGCATAGCTGCTCAGTTGTCATAACAAAAAGATGGTTCACCTACCAGCATTATTTACTTCCTCTTCTGTTTTGGAGGCATCAGGCAGTTTTCTGGTGCTCAGGCCATAATGCAGTTTGAAAAGGAAGTAAATCATGCTATGGGGTGAAAACAAGGCAGAGTAATGCTGATTATGCGCTGCTTTGATACTGTTACATGAATACCACCTTGGTCTGTTTTTCACCTCAAAAATTAGTCTGGACAGTAGATATCAGCAGTTATGGAAATACAGGTTAAAGTACCAAAGAACAGTTGCACTTGTCTTTCTGCTGTCTCTTGAGCTACAGAAACTTGCCACAGGGAAAGCAAGGTCTGTATTTGCTGAGTGTTTATCAGATAATGGCAGGACCAAAATGAAGCACTAATGATCGGTGAAGTTAGATCCTTTCCCAATTTGATTACAGTTTAAAAGGTAAAAACATTAAAATGTGGATGAGGGAACCAAGAGAACCAGAACAGGAACCAGAATAACAAAAATAAGGATGTCAAGGACCTGGACGCAGAGGAGAGTCCATGGTGCTCTCAATCTGCCCTCCTTGGTGAGAGCTGAGACACATTTATAGGAGTATGTACACTGCTATTACTTGGTTAAATTCCCTGCTTTAAACATAAACCAAAAAAGAGGATGGTGCATTTCAATGCTGTTCATTTTGCACTTTTCACAAGCTGCCACTTCAAAAAAAAAAAAAAAAAATTATGTTTGGGCAGGTTCTTTGCGGGTGAAGAGTGAGTGTAGGAGCAAGTACAGAAATTTACTTCTGTGTATGTCAAACTTTCACACATGCATCTGTAAGTGTAGTGCATACATACGAGCTGGTAGGAGGCTTTCTTCAAACAGAAGGGGGGGTTGGCTGTTTGCTGAGAGATGCTATAAATGTAGATCTTTTGGAAAATCTAAAAATGAACTGGTGCTAGTGCAAGACAGCGTTTTGTTGAGTGAATGTTTAGTAAGACATCAATAGAGAAGATGAGTATCTTCTCAAATACTATATATAGCATTTATTCCTAAATTCAGAAACAAGTTCTATTTGTGAAAATAGATCATAACTGACAGCTTCTTGATTTTAATTGTGTGGTCCTCTTTTTATAGGAGTGATGTAGGGAATTACAGGTCATTTGCATCATCCTCGCTCTTGGAAAAATGTTGTCAGTTCCCGCCTTCATGTGTGAACCTTCCAGGAGCTAATTTCTACCTTTGCTTTGGAAGGAAAGTATATACCTTGAAAAGAAACAGGAGCTGACCTCAGGCCACAGTTCAGCTTGGGGAGAAGGGAGGCAACAACGGCAAGCAAAATAAAATGCCAAAAACTAAAGCAAAGTAAAGGGGACTGGTTCTGGATTGGAGGTCGATGAAGAACAGAGCAAACAGGAATGATTGCCATTGATTACTAAGAGGTACAGTATGTGTTGATGGGAAAGTAAATTTATTCTCCCATTTGGTGTGGCTCTTGTTGGTGCATAAGATCTGGTAGCACATCTCACTCACTTTCTGCTTGCAAGGCCGTTCCTTATCTTGTTCCTCTTATAGCTCTGGGGATTCCACAATTTCTTTTGGATTCTTTCATAAATGGATATTTTGCATGTGTATTCAACTAGAATTCTTTATTTTTGCTGCTTTTCTGTTCTGTGGTACAGTCTCTACTCTTATCCTATTCAACATCTGTCCCCTAGCTTCAGAGTTCAGGAGCAGGTATTATATTGATATGTCAGCTTCTCATCAGCTGCCTTTCCCTTGCTCCTGCTGCTCTTTGAGCCTAACTTCTGCCAACATTAATGAGCACATGTAGTCCCTCCCTTCATCTCTGCAGTCTCCCAAACACACCTTTGTTGCTATTGCCCATTGACAATGCGTATTAACAAACATTTTTAGAAGTTGCCCCACTGCTTGGACCCAACCCATCTTCATTTCTACTGCTCACTTTAAAAATTAAATAAATTGACATTTTGTTTAGCAGAGCTTTGTCACAATTTTCAGCCTTTCCTCCATCCCATCTGCTCCCCCAGCTGCTCAGTCACACCCTGCCCTCCATTTTCAGTGCGCCTAACTGCAGATAGATAAAATAGCCAGTAACTGTTAGTCAGGATGTGTCGCTTCCCTTCCCACTGTCCCATCTGCTCCTCGCTCTCTTTCAGCTTTTCACCCGTGCTCTTGTTTTTATGCTGTCCTGTTATTTTTGGCAAATGGCTGCATTGCGGATGGCCCAGATTCAAGGAACGCATTGAGGTGTTCACTCTTGTGGTAATGGGGTGATTACCAGGGTTCAGGGATAGACATTGAAGAGCTGGCCTGTTATTTATCTAAGAACGCTTTCTAAATGAGAGCACTTAGAAGCGCTACTAAGATTGACTGGGTGGTCTCTGTTGCTTCTCTAGAGAAGTAAACAAATTCAGGCCTTAGTCTTCAGTTGCGATTCAAGAAGTTGAAAGGATGAAGCTTTAATAACCATAGGAAGCACACTTACTCCCCTCTGATATGCTAGGAGAGGCAGTGAAAGATAATTCACTACCATGAATATAACAGTTAGTTGTGTTATATTCATGGTAGTTAATCTGCTTGATTTCTTCAACACAACAAATAGTGCAGTTTGTGTATCTTATTTTAAAATTATTATGGATAAGTCAGCTGATAGGTCAAAGTGGGAGAGGATTAAATCTGTAGAACAGATAATAATAAAATATATATTTAAAAAAAAAACTCTTCTAAAAATTATACAAGATTATTTTGACCCTTTAAAAAACAAAGCCAGATGAAAATAGAATAATGTTAATCTGTAATGTTGCAGTTTGTAGTATCAAGCACATGTTTCATGTCACTCTGGCCATAGTATCTGACAGTCTTATTCCACAGTGCATATGTTCCCGTGAGAAATATTCAACTGCCTCTCCAATTTTACCATACGGTCTTATTTTGCCATGTGCTTGGATTATCAAGTCTCTGGAAGGGCAGTTCAAAAAGAAATAAATGTTGTGAATCTCTCCATGAAGATGGACTCTTGTTTAAATTGCAGCAAACTTAATTCTCTTACATGGGACTTGTTAAAGTATTTTTAGTATGAGCAAGCTTGATAACGTCACTGACTTTATGTAGAAGTTTTCTTTAACCTGTCCTAGAGCACCTATATAAATAAGATGCATTGCAAATGCAGCATGCATAGGTAGTTTTGATCTTCTGAGCACTTGCCAAGAAGTTACCAGCTAATGTCTGTCAGGGAAGGCTTTTTGTCACATGTCGCCCTATCAATGAGACTGGGTTTGCAGTGTGGTGGAAAGCAAGCACCCCAGTTCTCGAGCCCTCCCTAAAACAGTGTGATACATGTGACCTGCTCCCAAAACAAGCTACTGCAAATAGATTCAGCAACCCTCTGTGTAATGAGCTTTTGGGACATGCCAAGTCAGCATGTGGGAACGGCTGTTGCCAGAAAAAGTTCAAGAATGGTTGCCATAGGAAGATGGAGGATTGGGTCCCTGATAAAATACTGGGGAATATATTTCTGTAGAAGACGACTTCAGTGTGATGTTTTGTATAGGACTGCTTAGTTTTGACTGTTGTACAAAATTCAGTCTTGGGCATCTCCTCAACTTCCACGTAGGATGGTGGATGACTTATTCTGGTCAGTATTCCCCAAAGTATTTTCTCTGTTGTTGGCTAGTGAGGAGATATAAATGCATTTAGGAAAAACACTTCTGGACCCTCAAGTTCATCTCTCCGTGCCATTCGGTAATATCGTTGTACACTGTCCTGTAAATCAGTGAAAATACAAATATATTGTTGATTAGCTCTAACTCACCTTAGAGAGAAGTTCTTTTAAATGATGCTCTGCTGTCGGGAACCACTTATCCTGCCTTGTTTCTTTGTTTTGCACTCATAGTGGTGTAATTACCTTGCAGAGTAAATGAAATGAGTATTTTCTCTTACATCCTCTCTGACTTCAAAATTCCACTGTGTCCTTTAACTTGACTCTTAATTCTAACCTAAATGATCTATTCTGGTCCTTTATAAGCTATCTTTCTCAAGAAACAATCATTATACAAGCTTCCTATTTCTGACTTGGTTTTCACTTAGGGGCTAAATGTGACATGCATGTATAACTGGAAATGGATTTAGGAATGGGAATGTTTGGACCTTGCAAATCTTCCATGACTGGAAGATCACGATGGATAGCTATAGGCTGTTTCGTAAAGATGGGTAGGGAAGAAGAGGAGGAGGAGTTATGCACTATGTTAAGGAGAACCTTGAATGTATATAAGTCAACTATGGCAATTGTGGAAGCCCTATCAAATGTCTCTGGGTCAAGATCGGAGGGGTTGTCTCCAAGGGGGATCTTACAGTACACATCTACTATCAGCCTCCAAACCAAGAAGATAAGACCAATGAAGGAGTATTTGGGTCACTTACGCAAGCTTTCGATCAACAGAACCTGGTTCCTATGGGTGACTTCAACTACGCAGACATTTATTGGAAAAACAGTACAGCAGCTCATATGTCATCCATCCAATTCCTGGAATGTGTAGAGGACTGCTACCTTAAACAAATGTTAGATGTGCCAGCCAGGAATAAGGCACTGCTGGACTTGCTACTCACAAACCAAGAAAACCTGCTTTGTAGTGTCTTGCTTAGGGATAGCCTTGGCTGCAGTGATCACAATTTTGTGGAGTTTGGGATGCTGAGCACACTGAAGGTTAGTACTAAGACAAAGGTTTTAGATTTTAGAAGAGCAAACTCCAGCTTGCTCAGAGCTCAGTTGGGAGGGGTTCTGCAGGAAACTTCCATGAAGGATAAAGGAGTTAGTGAATGCTGGGAGTTTTCCAAGAACACTGTCTGGATGCACCAAACCAGTTCATCCCCTTTAAAGGTAAGGGAAGTAGGCGGAGCAATAGACTAAGAGACCCCTTGGCTTAACTGTGAGCTTCTGAGTCTGCTCAAAACTGAGAAGCATACCAGAGGTGGAAAAGCAGATGAATACCCATTGAGAACTACAAGGGCATTGCCAGGGCGTGCAGAGCTGCAGTTAGAAAAGCAAAAGCTCAGCTCAAATTGAAATTGGCCAGAGATGTAAAAAACTTCAAGAACGTTTTTTTCAGGTACATAAACAACAAGCAAAAACACAAGGAAAATACTGGCCTGCTGTTTAACAGGAGAGGTGAATTATTCACCAACAATGCTGAAAAGGCAGAGGTTCTCATTACTGTCTTCTCCTCTGTCTTTACCAGCGCTGTTGGGCCCCAGGCCTGGGGAACAAAAATCCAGGTTGATGCAAACACAGACCCACTGTCAGTGAAGGAAGAGTTGATATGCGAACTATTACAGAAGCTTGACCCACTACAAATGCCCTGACATTATCCACCTGAGGGTATTAAGAGAGCTGGCTGATGTTGTTGTGGGGCTGCTTTCCATAATTTTTGAGAAGTTGTGGAGATGGGGGACATCCCAGAAGACTGGAAGAAGGCTAATGTCGCCCCCATCTACAAGAAGGGCTTAATGGAGGACCCAGGAAATTATAGGCCTGACAGTCTTACTTCAGACCCTGGGAAAGTTATAGAACAAATCCTCATGAGGGCCATCACAAATCAAATGAAGCATGTGACTGGGAAAAGCCACCATGGATTCACAGAGCGTAAATTGTGCTTGACAAACCTGATCACCTTCTATGACAAAGTAACCTGCTCGGTTGATGTGGGGCAAGTGGTGGACGTTGTCTACCTGGATTTCCCCAAGGCTTTCGATGTGGTTCCCCACAGCCTCTTCCTAGCCAAAGTGACAAGTGGTCTGTGTGGTGGGTGGGGAACTGGCTGACAGGCCACACCCAGAGGGTGGTGGTAAATAGCTCTTTTTCAAACTGGCAACCCGTCACAAGTGGGGTGCACCAGGGATCGATATTGGGCCCAATGCCGTTTAATATCTTCATAAGTGATATGGATGATGGCATCAAGTGTACCCTGATGAAGTTTGCTGGTGATACAAAACTGAAGGGAGTAGTGGACACTTCGGAAGAGAGGCACCCTGCAGGAAGACCTGGAAAGGCTGGAAGAGTGGGCTAACGAACCTTATGAAGTTCAGCAAGGACAAGTGTAAGGTCTTGCATCTGGGAAAACATAATCCAGCAGTGCAGCACAGGTTGGGATCTACCTGGCTGGGGTGCAACTCTGTGGAAAGGGACCTGGGGGTCCTGGTGGACAAGTTCAATATGAGCAAACAGTGTGTTGCAGCACCAAAGAAAGCCAACAGGATGCTGGGTTACATCAACAAGGGCATCACCAGCAGAGATAAAGAAGTCATTGTCCCGCTCTACTCGGTACTTGTCATGCCACACCTGGAATACTGTGTTCAGTTTTGGTCCCTGCTATACAAAAAAGGTGTGGACAGGCTGGAGAGGGTCCAGAGAAGGGCCACAAAGATGACTGGGAAGGCTGCCATGTGAGGAAAGACTGACAGAATTGGGTTTGTTCAGCCTTGAGAAAAGAAGTCTTAGAGGAAACCTTATCACCATGTTCCAGTGTTTAAAGGGTGGCTACAAAGAAGACGGAGACTCCCTTTTTACAAGGGGTCACATGAAGAAGGCGTGGGATAATGGTTACAAGTTACCCCTGGGGAGATTCCGATTAGACACAAGAGAAAAATTTTTCACAATGAGAACCATTAGCCATTGGAATTATGTCCCTAGAGAAGCGGTAGATTCCTCAACATTGGACACTTAAGATTCAGCTGGACACGGTGCTGGGCCATCTTGTCTAGACAGTGCCTTTAACAAGAAAGGTTGGGCCAGATGATCCTTGAGGTCCTTTCCAACTTGGTATTCTATGATTCTTTTCACACCTGTCTTCTTCCACCCCCTCAAACACATACAGTGATTTACTTTTCAAGGTACCCTACTACACGATAGAATCGTTTATTTTTGTAAGATGACTGAGAAGGCCCCAGTTGAGAGAGATATGATGGTAAACAATTTTGTTAGACCCAGCAATGTGCAGAGAGAGGTTTTTCCCAGAATCTGGCAAAAATGTCTGAGGCTGATCTTCATTTACAGCAGGAATTGGATTGGAATAATAACCCAAACTCCATTCAGTTCCAGGAAAGGTAGCCTGAGCCAACCTTTGTAAGTCACCTCCTATGTCATACCGCATGCCTTTGGACTGAGTATCTTGACAAGATGTCTATTCCTTTGTGTAGTTTAAGTACTACAGTCCATTTATTTCAGTGTGTGAGGAGTTGGGGGTGGAGGTGATTACTGAAAGTAAAGTATAATGAAGTATTGATGCAGGATTACAAGTAAGATGGAGCACTGAGGAAGGATGCAAATATAAGGGGTTTCAGCCAAACTGCCATGACTTCATTGTAATTTTAACACTAGGTGCTCTTTTGCCACTCTATCTTCTGGCCATATTTCCAACAGGAAAAGAGGAAAGAGAAAGAGACGGCAGTAAAATACAGAGAAACACCACAAATCTATAGCAGCTGCTTGTATTGTTGCAGTGGAACATGTTGTTAAAAGTGTTAAATAGCATAATGAAGAGTTGTGGGTGTGGAGGTTTTTTTTAATTTTGTCTGCTTTGATGAAAACAACTTGCTGTGTATTCAGAAAAATCCCCATGCTGTTAGTTATTTAAATCACAAATGTTATTATGGATTATCTAGACCAGCTTCATTCCTTTTTCATGGCTAAATTAATGCTTCCAGTGTATTAATTTGAGTACAATAGCTGCTCAGGTACTTTCATAGTTAGCTTTTTCTAGATGACATGAGATGTTTAAAGAATGCTTTCTTTTTTTACCTTTGTTGCAGCTGGGTAAAAGCTGCATTGACATCAAAGACTCTCAGGAAAATGTGTACTGCTTTTTGGATCAATGCCTAGCAAAGTTAATGGAAATTAGCTACAGCAAAACCCAGAAAGGGTTCAGTGTTTGTCTAAACTGTTTCTGTCTTAAACTACTCCCATATACCTTATAAATGACCAAAGGCTTTTACAATCTGTACTACAGTTAACTTGTTTTGTTTAACATACAGCACTTTCGTAGAGGGTGATGTATAATATATGACAGTTTTATTTATTTTTTTAGTAACTGTATTAATTTAAAAAAAAAGTGGCAGAGCTTTTTTAGCTATTCATGTTGTTTGTCTTAGTTGTACTGCTCTGGGTTGTAAAACAGGCAGATCTCACAAACTTACCAGGTCTAATCAGTGCCTTGGTGGAAAACGCAGTCCAACATCAGCTGTCTGATGGGTTGTCCATCTCTAATTCTTTCTACAGCTTTACCAGAAGATTCTTTTTTTTTTTTTCCCTTTCCTAATTAAAACTGTTTTTCTATAGTGTTGATGAATAAGTTTGGTAGACAAAGGGAGAGTGAAAGGTAGATCTGATGATAGCCTATGCTCTGTAGACAGACCACAGCTCGATCAGAGTTAATTAGCATGGTGTAAGGAGAGGATAAGTTTGGTGACTCCTGACACAAAAGTT
The DNA here is from genome assembly GCA_013398815.1 of Ibidorhyncha struthersii. NCBI lineage: Eukaryota > Metazoa > Chordata > Aves > Charadriiformes > Charadriidae > Ibidorhyncha > Ibidorhyncha struthersii. The sequence continues at coordinate 378,552 of VZSZ01002186.1, forward strand.
CAAGCTAGCATGATTGTAACTGCTTATTTAAACTTGGTTGTTAACATGGATTTAATAGCAAGATTTCAAACACTTTCTCTGTGTGTGTACACTTATGCATTCTAAAAAGGTGTACATTTTTCATATATAAGAGCACGCACTCATACTATGCATTTCAGGAGGAGACAAACTTAAGATATCCTCTGCCTGTGCATGAACAGAAGGAGAATGTTTTGGAAGTTCTTGGGCAGCTTTGGAGATGCAAAGTGCTAGAAAGGGAAAAAGTTGTTTCACTAAGTAACTGTTGGTGTCTGAATATTTATATAATTATCTTATATTCTCTACCTTTCTGCTCTGATGCCCTAGTTTTCATCCAGAATTTTCAGAGAAAAATTTCAGTCCCTGTTTTCATACATGAATGTTTTTCGTAGCGTTGTATGGAAGATTCATTATTGCTGTATTGCGCATGCAGCCTGATACAGCTTATCTATCCCCATTTTTGTGCTGACTCAGACTGACTCTTACACTAGATATAGTTCTGACTGGGGCTGACATTCAATTTACCAGAGATCTACTTTGCAGTAACATGTCAAAATTGTATTTTTATGCTTGTAGCTGTGATTTATTTGAAGATTTGTCACTTTATAATCTAGCAGTTGAAACATTTGTTTTGATGCTTACAAAACCAGCAATTTAATTGCCTAGGAATGTATTTTCAGGTCTGCTTTGAGCGTGTGTTTATGTTGTTTCAGGTATCTGAGCATGAATTCTGGTCTCACTGCAGATATTAAAGATTAATTACTGCTCTTTTTTTTGATGCTGCAGTGACAAGACTTGCTTTTCTGCAACATCAACGTTTATGATGCAAAGGCTGAGCAGCTCCTGATATTTCCTTTGGTTTCCATGCCCTGGCAAATGCTCATTTCTTCACACGAAGCATTCAATCTTTTGCAGATTCAGGCACTATGTAAAGAGGCTTTCAGCCTGGGGCCATGATGAGCAGTATATTTTTCTTATGCAGTAATGAGATAATATTTCCTTGTGATGAGCTATAACGCTCTTTAAAATTTGTTCAAACAGCTGAATATTGGAGGAGGCTAAAACTTTCTCATCCTTCTTTAGACATCTTCTTGCAGTCAACGTGCTGCGCTTAAACCTCAGGTGATAATGCAAAATATGGATTCAGAAAAATGTAAACTAGTATATGGTGGAGAGAGACCTACTTTAGAACAGAGACCTATCATTAGAACAATTAATCAACCAAAGCATTAATGACTTCTGAAGTTGTTCGATGCTGGTTTGTTTTGTACTGAAGTGCAACTCCATATTGAAACCTATTGGATAGTATTATCCATCCCAGAAGCATGTTGTTACTGTTTATGTCTGTCAACAAAAATTCATAAACGCGTACATTTTATAAGAAAAGAGTTAAGACATAGAATGTATAGAACTGTGTCCAGTTCTGGGCTCCCCTGTGCAAGACAGACATGGACAGGCTGGAGTGAGTCCAGCAAAGGGCTGCAAAGGTGGTGAAGGGACTGGAGCATCTGCCATAAGAGGAGAGGCTGAGAGAGCTGGGACTGTTCACCCTAGAGAAGACAAGGTTCAGGGGGATTCTTAACCATGTGTATAAACACCTAATTGTAGAGGGGAAGAAGACAAAGCCAGGCTCTTCTCAATGGTATTTAGTGACAGGACAAAAGGCAACAGGTACGAACTGAAATACAAGAAATTCCGTTTAAATATAAGAATTTTTTTTACTGTGAGGGTAGTCAAACAGTGGCACAGGTTGCCCAGTGAGGTTGTGCAGTCTCTGTTGTTGGAGATATTCAAAACCCAACTGGACACAGTCCTGAGCAGCTTGCTCTGGCTGACCCTGCTTTGATGACCTTTCTAGGTAACCTCCAGAGGTCCCTTCCAACCTCAAGTATGATTTAACACCACTATTTATTGTGAAGTCTTACCCAAACTTAAATGGCCTCAGTGGGACTTCTGTGAGATATTTAAATAGTTTTGGGATCTGTTCCATAAGGACTTGAACTTCTGTATGAAAGTTGTTTGTCATAACTAAAATGTCTTTTTCTAACATTGCTTGAAAAAATTTAGGGGTTGTTAACTTCATCTGCACCTTTTGTTTTGCCCCTTAGGAGAGTTTTTTCTCGCCAAGAGTTCGTCGTCGACTTCATGCTGTCCTAGCATCTGTTAGCACTTCAATGTTGATTTTATCAAATCTAATATTTCTTGGAGGAAATCACGTTGGAAAAATCTACTGGAACAGGATCTTCTTGGAAGGCAAGTTTATTTTTATGTGCTTTCTAGGTAACAGAACTTTCCAAATATTACCTTGGGTGGGCTGAGCCAGGTTCTTCTCTCAGTGCAGTAACTGGGAGTAATTTTTTTTCTGTTCCTGTTCAAAACCATAAAAAAATCTGTCTGACAAAATCTAAATAACTATGCAGGCTGTGTGACTACAAAGAAACATTGCCTTTCTCCCATCAAGTCTAGAAAGAGAGTTATCAGGCTTCTCTGTCAGTGAAATCACTGCAGATTGAATAATAAATGTGTGAGAGATTAGCCAGGTTGGATATTTTTTTTTTTTCTGCTCTGCATTTCAGGTACATCAGTAAGAACAGGCGTACTAAAGCCAACCTCATAGATTCTATGGAAGGTTAGTGAATGAGATCTACATAATACAGCATAATTGAGCAATTAAGGTATTTTTGTTGAGGGTCTGTTGTCAGGGTAGGGACCTTCTGACTATTGAGGACAAGGTTTGAGGACAGGGGAACTTCAGTCATGGTATCAACCTGTGGTGTTGCCGAACAAGCAGTATGTTGTGGTGTGCTGTGAGCTGACTCAGGAGACAAATCCAGCTTTAATTTTTTTGTCAGAGTTCAATGTAGGCAGGACCAGTTTTCTTCTTAGATTCTTATTGCTGCCAGAGCCACACATTGCCAAATAAAGGCCTTGCAGAGGAATATTTCTTCCTTACGAGGGAAGTACTAATAGGCTTCTGTGCCTAGAAGTGTTCTGCTGTAAGACCACCGCTGTCTGTTGCTCCTTCATTCAGTGTTTTCTTCTTTTGTTCCTTGCAATGGTTTAGAGGTCAGCTCTGGAGTTGCGAGGTCCTACTGAAGCCTCTCAAAATAATGAAACTATTAAAGAGTAAGTTATGTACATAAAATGAATTCTTTCTCTACTGAGCTCAAGGAAAAAAAACATTCAAACAGCCCTAAGAAAGGTACATTTTTAGCATAAAATGTAGTGAAGCTTTTTGTTAATACTGGGCAGGGAAGATAGGGTGAAATACTTGCTCTTGTTTGGTTTTTGCTTTTAAAACATAGAAGATTTCCTGTTTTCTTAAAAAGGCTTTGTTTTCTCTTCAATTGTTTCCTCCCTCTTAATTGGCTAATAGTTTCAGTAGAAAATAATAGCTGTGAGAATAAGTTTGGAAGTAAAGTTAGGCATCACTTCTTATCTATTAAAAAAAAACACTAGTGAAATTGTCCATTTCAGGTTTGTAGCTTCATGCAAATTATTTTCTTAATGCAATTTGGATGGAGAAGGTGTCCCTTCCTCTTCAGAAGAGTTAGCAGTCAGCAGAATGCTGGGGTTTGCATCGGATGAAGGACAGTGTTTTAGCAAGTAGAAGAGTATTTAATTAAACCAGATCAATTATTGACTGTTTTTCTAGGTTTGATGTGATGGGACTTTTTTAATAGTTCTTTGGTCTATTGCTCTGCATATAACTTGAGTACATATAGTTACTTCAGTATTAGGTACCAGGTGTCTAAGACAGAAATAGCAAATTAGTTTAGTCATTTGTAGCTTTGTTTCCATGATATGTTAATCAAATTGTTGTGGTTTAACTTTTTTTTTTTTTACCATAAAAGCTTTTGCTTAGTGCAACTCATATTCTACTAGTAGAAATCTCAGTGTTAAGCTTTATATGCCTGTATCCTTAGATCACACAGATTACTGTGAGCATATTCTGTTACTGACAACTGTACAAACTGAAACATCCACTAAGATTTTGTAGCATCAGCACTCCTGCTACATTGTGGTCTTCCTACCATGGAACAAATGCTGAGCGTTGAAGGCCAGTCAAATCCAGGACTATTCAGAGCTATGGTCTTCAATTTAAAGGAAATTTAAGTGCTGGTCTGTAGGAGATGTAACGAAAATCTACATATATGTTTGGAGAGTGCAATGCTAAAAGATAAAGGTAGATAAATTTGTGTATAGTCTGCACTGTTCTGGTGAATCCAATTCATCATATTCAGACCAAACTAAATACTACAATATATCTATTCTTTGGTCATTCCTTTGTCAGCCCAAGGACAGATGAGATGATCTAGCTGCTTGTCTTCAACTCAAGCTTTTGTCATTACCTTCATAAAAAATTAAATGGAGATATGCTTGACTTGTTTGAAGAACTAAGGGTGGTGGTAGTGGGTGAGCGTTCTGTGGGGCAAGAGGGTGTTTGTTTTGCAGCAATAGTGTGACATAAAATCTCTCTGAGGTAAGGAACAGAGATGAGGTAAGGAATTAGAGAGCTGTGGAAACAAAGCTGTCCACCTGCTCATCAGCTGCAAAGAACAGTCCGTTCCTTTCCTTTGTTCAAATCCCACAGAATTATGTCTACAAAGATTTATATGGATACAGGTAGGAAGAAAATAGGAGAATAGACATGCATTTCACAGTTTGTAAATTTAATTGGCATTTGTATATCACTAACAATTAGTTAAGAACATATATGCGAAACTCAAGCAATACAGTGCATCTCAGAGCAGAAATCAGATCTCCAAGTTAAGGTGCAACTTTAGGTGTTTTGCATGGCATTTTCAGGTCTGGTAAGTAAACGAACCTCCGAGTATCAGTATTTTAAACCCCTAAATGCCCAGCGTATAGCACTTTGTAGTCAGAAATTATGAGTTCTATTGTATAGTATCTAAAAACTGTTTGGAGAGCAGCTTCCCGTTAGCATGTGTGTGACAGTGATGCAAATTTAAGATGGGTAGCTCTTAAAAGGAAGTTTTACTGAAGCTGAAAAGGTACCAAATGCACTTCTAGTTTTGCTCTTTGGTTACTGAAGAGGATCTACCGTGTTCTTTTTCAAAGACTAAGTATTATCAAAAATCTGCAGAGCTGTATGAGAGTGGGGAGGAGAGGGCATGAGTATGAAAGCAGTTACATAACAAACTGATTTTAATCCTGTATTCAGAGTAATTAATTAAAACGTCACTTCAAAATGAGAGGCTTCAACAAGGGGGCCTCTTTTTGGAAGGGCTCTCTCCTGGGACTAGCGCTGTGCAGTACTTCTGGTTAAGAGGCTGAATTATCAGCGCAAGCATGGCCAAAGGCATTAAGCTGGGAGGGGACACAAGTATATTGAGTGATATAAGTATAACATGCTTCCTGCTCTTTCTCTGTTTTTTGAGGAAGAGACCCCAGATCAATGAGGAAAGTGCACAGTGCATGTCAAGCATATTTTACTTTGAATAGCTGCCTGAACACTGGACAGCCATCATTTAATTTAACTAAAAACCAGTACTTTAACTATCCAATTTGCCTTGCTAAATTGTGAGGAGTGCCTCTCTTTAGGGCAGTTCATCCCACATACATCTATCTTAGCACAGGATGAGATGCATTGTCACTCTCCGCTGAGTTCAGAAGCATTTTGTACAGGCTAGTTTAGATTAGATTGGATGTCTAACGTTTGAGAAGGTGTCCTTTAGCAGACATTCAGCTAGAAGTGAATTTCATCCTTGGTTAGAAACGATTTACCACAGGAGTACAGAACGGCTGTCTGGGCAAAAGTCCTGCAGTGAAGGATAGCTGAGTGTTCTACCATAGAATCATCTAGGTTGGAAGGGACCTTTAAGATCATTGAGTCCAACCATTAAACTAATACTGTCAAAACCACCACTAAAACATGTCCCTAAGTACCACATCTACCCATCTTTTAAATACCTCCAGGAGTGATTTAACCACTTCCCTGGGCAGCCTATTCCAAGGTTTGACAACCCTTTCAGTGAAGAAATTTTTCCAAATATCTAATCTAAACCTCCCCTGGCACAACTTGAGGCCATTTCCTCTTGTCCTATCACTTGTTACTTGGGAGAAGAGACTGACCCCCACCTTGCTATAACCTCCTTTCAGGAGTGATAAGGTTTCCCCTCAGCTTCCTTTTCTCCAGACTAAACAACCCCAGTTCCCTCAGACGCTCCTCATAAGACTTGTGCCCTCACCTGCTTCATTGCTCTTCTCTGGACATGCTCCAGCACCTCAATGTCTTTCTTGCAGTGAGGAGCCCAAAACTGAACACAGTATTCGAGGTGTGGCCTCACCAGTGCTGGGTACAGGGGAACAATCACTTCCCTAATCCTGCTGGCCACACTATTCCTGATACAAGCCAGGATGCTGTTGGCCTTCTTGGCCACCTGGGCACACTGCTGGCTCATATTCAGCTGGCTGTCTACTGTTACCTGCAGGTTCTTTTCTGCCAGGCAGCTTTCCAGCCACTCTTCCCCAAGCCTGTAGTGCTGCATGCGGTTGTTGTGACCCAAGTGCAGGACGTGGCACTTGGCCTTGTTGAACCTCATACCGTTGGCCCTGGCCCATCGATCCAGCCTGTCCAGATCCTTCTATAGAGTCATCCTACCCTCAAGCAGATCAACGATTCCACGCAACTTGGTGGTGTCTGCAAACTTAGCAAGGGTGCACTCGATCCCCTGGTGCAGGTCATTGATAAAAGTATTAAAGAGAACTGGCCCCAGTATTGAGCCCTCAAGGGGAATACCCCTTGTGAACAGCCACCAACTGGGTTTAACTCTGTTCACCACAATTCTTTGGGCTTGGCTATCCAGCCAGTTTTTCACCCAGTGGCTAGTCTGGCCCAAACCATGACAGAAGCATACCCCACTCCAAGCCATAAACAGCTAATTTCTTCAGGAAACTGCTGTGGAAAATGGTGTCAAAGGCTTTATTAAAGTCCAGATAAACAACATCCACAGCCTTTCCCTCATTCACTAAGTGGGTCACCTTGTCATAGAAAGCAATCAGGTTAGTCAAGCAGGAGCTCACATTGGCTGGGTCTGATCACCTGGTTGTCCTGCATGTGCCATGTAATGACATTCAAGATGATCTGCTCTATAACCTTCCCTGGCACTGAGGTCAGACTGACAGGTCTGTAGTTCCCCGGATCCTCCTTCTGGCCCTTCTTGTGGATGGGCATCACATTTGCTAACCTCCAGACAACTGGGACCTCACCAGTTAGCCCAGACTGCTGATGAATGGTGGAAAGTGGCTTGGTGAGCACCTCTGCCAGCTCCCTCAGTACCCTTGGGTGGATCCCCTCTGGCCCCGTAGACTTGTGTATCTCGAAGTTCTGTAGCAGTTTACTCACTGTTTCCCCTGGGGTTACGGGGGCTTCATTCTTCTCCCAGTCCCTGTCTTCTACCAGGGGGCTGGGTACTCAGGGAACAACTGGTCCTAGTACTAAAGACTGAGGCAAAGAAGGCATTAAGTACCTCAGTCTCTTACTCATCCTTTGTCACTATGTTTCCACCCCCATCTAATAAAGGATGGAGATTATCCTTAGTCCTCCTTTTATTGCTAATGTAGTTATAGAAACATTTTTATTGTCTTTAACAGTAGAAGCCAGATTAAGTTCTAGTTGGTCCTTGGTCCTTCTAATTTTCTCCCTATATAGCCTCACAGCATCTTTGTAGCCCTCATGAGCGGCCTGCCCTTTCTTCCAGAGGCCATAAACTCTCCTTTTTTTTCCCCCTGAGTTACAACCATAGCTCTCCGTTCAGCCAGGCTGGTCTCTTTCCCCAACAGCTCATTTTTCGGCACATGGAGATGGCCTGCTCCTGTGCCTTTAAGACTTCCTTCTTGAAAATTGTCCAGCCTTCCTGGACTCCTTTGCCCTTCAGGACTGCCTCCCAAGGGACTCTGTCAACCAGGCTCCTGAAAGGACCAAAGTCTGCTCTCCAGAAGTCCCAGGTGGCGGTTCTGCTGACCCTTGCTTCTCCAAGAATCGAACACTCTAACATTTCATGCCCAAGATGGTCTCCAGCTGTCTCACCCCCAACAAATTGTTCTGTGTTCACAAACAACAGGTCCAGCAGGGTGCCTCCCCTAGTCGGCTCCCTCACCAGCTGTGTCAGGAAGTTATCCTCAACATATTCTAGGAACCTCCTGACCTGTTTCCTCTCAGCTGTATTGTATTTCCAGCAGACATCTGGTAAGTACCAGATTGCAAACTTTGTGCATCAAAAGCATCGTACCACTTACAACAAAAATAGACCTTACGCCAAGACGCATTTACAAAAGTGTGAAATATATAAAATAACCTCTTCTCCTGCATGGTGTTCTGAAGGTTAAAGTTAAAATATATGCAGTTTTGGTTACTGCAGTTTAAAAAAAATAATAACCATCTGACAATTAGGGAGAGGGAAATACAGCAACATGATTGGAAGTCTAGGAGCCATGACCCTGAAATAAATGGCATTGTTTTGTTTTGAGAGGAAAGTATTGAGGGGAGAAATAGGTACATAGAAGTTTCTGCAAAGAAAATGTTAACAAGCTATTCTGTATTGCTGGTGAGGTCAGGAGAAGAAAAAAGCCTGTAAATCGTAGCAAGGAAGCTTTAGCTGAGGTAGGAGAAACTTTCAAACTTCAAGGCATGGAAAGTATTGAAACACATTACCTAGGTAAGCTGTTGGATTGCCATCTTTGGAGGACAGTCTCCAGGTAGACAAATATCTGTCAAGCGATGTGGTAAACACTGATTTCTTCATGTAAGAGGAACCTCTGAATGGCCTCCAGACCCCTTCTAGGCCCTGTTTTCTCTTGGTGGTTCATCAGCAGATAGAGCTGTTTACATGGAAGAGAAATCTGTGTACAGCACAGCAGCATTTTTGTTTGGATTTATGTATTTCTTCAGTAAATGAAGGACCATGGCACCATATGAAAATGCAGTTTCAGTAATATTTTGTGACAGTTTCTTTTTGAAGTTTGATGATCTGATGGGGGGAAAAAAGCTCATAGTGCTCTGGCTGAGGTGCAACGTAGGGGAAGTCATGGTGCAATTTTAAACTACTGACAAACATTCTCATGGAGAAGTCTGAAATTATTTGCTGTTTCATACCTGTCTTTTGTTCTAGCATTTAAGATGAAATGCATAGTGTTGTATATCAATATTTCATTAGATAAATTTCTGAGAGCATTTAAAACCAATTGTGATATGCAAAACGAAAGCTGATTTCTCAGTGTCTAATATTTGTTCACTAATTGAAGATGGTGAAGCCTTTATTTTGCCTCCATTTTTCCCTTTCAGCTTACTTTGAAGCAAAATTGGGTTTTATGCTGATCAGAATTCAGTTATTTGGTTAATTTATGGGGGAAAGAAAAAGATTTTCTCATCACTACTAGGTGATTACCTGACCTACTTTATGGAGACAGAAAACCTTTGGACTTCTTTCCAGCTGTGCAGCACTATCCTAGGTTGAGTTTGACAGGACATCTTAGACATTGATTTGCAAGTGGGAATTTCCATGATAATGACATACGAGATTCAGAGGTTTGAGTGAACCAAATGTTTGGTGTAACATGTATAAATGTGGAATTTTTGTCTTGCTTTGGCAGAAACAGTAGACCGTTATCTTATGATTTTAAATTAAAATGATGCTGTTTGCTAATTACACTGTATCACAAATGAAGATTATTCTCAGAATTTATTTGTTTCATTTTATATAAATCACGTAGTGAATGAATTGAGAATTGAAAGGGTATCAGGATCCTTCAAGCCATCATCCTGGTCTGCAGTTACCTCTAGAAGTTTTGCCCTTGATTTTGAAGACAGTGAAATTAGGTCCTTTTTCTACAAAAAAAAACCCTGTATATTAGTGGTTGAGATGCCTTTCTGTGTTCAATAACTAAAGCATTTAAAAACCATGACTGACTCAGTGTGTAGCTCCACTGCTGTGTGAGGTGTCAATAAGAAAAAAAGATGAGAGATTCCTATATCAGTTGTTGTATGCTTGTTTGGCTCATGTAAGATCATGTCTACCCACGAGATATGTTGCTGATCATGTCTCATTTGCTGCAATAACGAATGTAGGAGAAACATCTCGGGATGATCAGCAGTTCATAAGACAGCATCTCCCCTTCAAAATCTATCTAAATATTGCTATTTAGCTTAGTTCACAGATTTAACAAGTTTTAAGGGCTGAAGGAAGCTAACAAAGAGTCAGAGCAAAGTAGTTAGAACTTGTTAATAAACAGGGTTTTGCTGGACTTTTTAACTCTGAGGTGTTGCCAGGTAACGTGCAATGATGTTTTTGGAGCAATATTGCACTTCAACAGCTTCTGGCAGCCACAGTATCTGTAAATGTCTAGCTATGAGGGAGCTTAAAGGTGCAGGAGGAATGAAATCATGTAGTGAAGGACCTCAAGGGAGCCCACAAGACCTGTCAGCAGAGGCGTCCCTGGGACTGTGTGATACTTTGCTTTCTGTTCTGTGCATCTCTTGCAATGGCTTCATTCAAATTGCTTTGCAGCTGAAAGAAAAAGGAGGGCTACTTCAATAATTGACTGTTCAGAGTCGTCATCATTTGTGTTTTCAGATGGCCCTTGTTTTGGTTTGGAAGCTTCTGCTGTAGAGTAGCTGGCATATGGTCTTCGAGCATTCCTGTTCCTCCAGATTTGCACTTTCACTGAGAAATCCCACTCGCTGCTGTTATGCAGAAACTCACATAAGGTCATTTTTTGCAGAAATACATTTATGAATGCTATATTGATGGATTGCATAATTTAGAGAAATATTGTATAGTGGCAGGAATAGTACTGAAGATGTCACATTTTTCCAAATGATTCATTCCTCTTCATGCACAAAGGAAACTTGTTTTTACAGTAATTTATGTGACCTTGCATGGTGGGTGCAGTTCATTGGGAAGTGAACTGGCAAAATACCAAGAAAAATGAATTTTGGCCTGCATTAATAGGGAGGCAGTGATTTTTTTTTTCCCCTTCACTTCCCAAAGGATGAGAGCTGTATTAAAGCAAATACTCATGGTTTTGTGGGGTTTTCTTTAGAGTTGAAACAATAAAGCACATTCTGCCATTTTCTGTTGAGTCACATTGGTTTGAGCCTCCGTTCTATGTGAAAACTGTTGGAGCATTGCTGTGTTTAAATTCAGCTGTTGCTGTTGAATCTCAATAGTTTACCATTTGTGTTTACAGTCATAGGACCTGATACTGCAATCATATCAATGCAGAAAGTTCCTTCTATCTAGAAAGTCCCGGAAGTAAGAAAGAGTAAGACACATCTGCTGGGATCAATGTGATTGCAGGGTGAGAGTCAATCACAAAGAACCTACATCTCATACCATGTTGAAGCCTTTATTTTACATATGACATGTACAAGTACAAAAAAATGCAGGAGAGTCTACACTATGACTGCATGTACAAAGTTCACTGTTGTGCATTATGTTGTCCATGACTTACAGAACTAAGTAAGCTACACTGCACGTAGAAAATGGGGAGTTGTTCCTACATCGCACTGTCTTCTTGGCAAACTACAGCTCTTTTATAAAACGACAAGAAGTTTGCTACTTAATGAGTTTTGCTGATCACAGGCAAAATGCCCCCAGATTTTCAATGACTTGAGGAAGGTTCATGCAACCTTTTTCTTATCATTGTAATGATGATAGTAAAATGTAGGGTGGTACAGTGAGCAGTTGGTGTGGTGGGCTGGACAAGTCCATCTTACATCTGTAACCTTGCTGATAGCAATATGCTTAGTGTGGAAGCTGGAATGAATGATACTGCCAAACACGCATGTTCTGCTGGTGTAGCAGATCACGATGTGCTGTTTTAGCATAGTCTTTCAGAGACTGAAGTAGCTTAAATGTGTGGACCCTTTATATCTTAAACACAGCATGAACATAAAAAAAAAGTAGGTTTTGTCTCAAAAAGCTGAAAATTGCCATATACTTGCCATTGCTTGTCAACGTATAATTCAGCTTGTAATTCTTATAGCAGAGCTCAGCAAAGAAGTAAGTGAGTGGGAATGGTTTTAAAATTCATGGGAGAACTTTTAAAGAAAATAATCTTGTAACACCTCTAAAATGCCTTTGTCTTTTGAATCCATATGCATATAAAGTATAATGACAGACACATCAAAAGGCCATGTAGGAATACCCTTGGAACCATGTTTTCTTGAAACTGTTATTTGGGAATTACAAACAGGACAGGAATACTGCTCCTCATTTTCTCTGGAAGTTGTAGATTCACCTGCAGGGACTGGGGCTAAGGACTGCGAGAAGGATCAGTGTTGTTGCTCCCAGAAGCAACACTGGTAGATGGGAGCGTGGCTGTGGTTATGCCAGATAATTTTTGTCATGCATGACCAGCAAGAGTAATTTTTGAGGACCGTTAACTTTCTTTTCCACTCTAGGCCCTGCTCATCCTCAGTGTTGAGGGGAGAGAGATAATTTTGGCCATATCTTACAGAAGAAGTATAGTGACCCACACTGACCATGACTTTCTCTCTTCTCTGCCATTGCACTTGCTGGTTCTTGCCATGCAAAACAGCCCAGCCAGGAGGGCAGAGGATGCTCACAGTTGGGCCTTCTCATTCCATTTTTTTTTGCCATACACAGCAGAAGTCTCACAATGACTCACAGTGACATAGCCTGGAATAACATTCTTGAATTTCTGTTTTATACTGACTGTGTCCCTATGCTTATTGGGAAATTTTTACATAAATGAACTCATGGATGTGGTGGCATGTATGTAACTGATTAGTAAGAGCCATAATGTCAGCTGAGACTTGCAACCATCAAGAGAAGTTCTCTGGAGAATGATGCAATCTCTTTATTTTCACTGATTCAGAAATTTCCAGGAGTCTTGTAGCTGCTACTTGTTTCTCTTCATTGAATCCTGTTTCTTCCTTCTGTCAGCTCCTTTTATCCGTCTTCAGAACTAGTCTTGACTCCTTCACTTTTTTTCAAATGCTCATTGAGAGAGCAGTTCCCAAATACGGAGAGTAACCATCCAACAGCAGGAACTGGAACACCAGCTGTATTTAGCTTTGCAATCATTGAGACTTTCATGACAACTTTCTAAGTTGTTTATTTCCTGAAAAGTAATGTTAAAACAGCATTGTGGGGTCCCACAATTACTGCCACTTGGAGCCTGCTAGATCAAATTTTCTCAGCTTATAGGAAGAAAAAGATACTTTTTTTTTTTTTTTTTTTTTCCAAATGCCAACCCTGCGTATCAGCTTGAGATCAGAAATTCAAGCTGTGTTCATTCTGGCTCTTGCATCTTTAGCAGCAAAGTCAGAGATGTTCTTAACAATTCTGTTGTGAAGGTCCATGGGCCACAGAGGAGGCAGATCCTCTTCTAAAAGTTGCATTGCCTGTGCAACAGGAATGAAAAGCAGTTAAGAGCTTATTTTTCTCACCAAGGAAGCTTGACAGGAGTTTTTACTACATTACAGCACAGTTCTGCAGCCTAAGTAGGCAACATTTTTACACTAATGCTGTTTTGTCTATAATTCTGTTCTAGGTTCACAAACAAAAATAGTTGTCTCAGACTATTTTAGCATCTTTCTTTTTATCTCTGAATGAATTTATTTCAACCATCCTTAAATAGCCACTGCTTTAAAGAATAGGAAAGCTAAAAGTACCAGAATCCTCCAAAAAATTGATTTGATTAGACCTTTTCTAATTGTTTTGACTTGTTTTTTTGGGTAGGGTTTTGGGTTTGGGTGTTTTGTGGTTTGGGTTTTTTGGGGGGTTGGGTTTCTTTTTGAGAGGGAGAGAGCAAAACATTGTACCCATATTTGATAAAATTTATAGACTTACACCCTCATAAATGTTGACAGTTGTATAAAATGTCTTCTAGCCTCTGTCGTTACGTTTCTTACTAAATTGCATGTTGTGGCATGTTTTCTTATTGCATTTGGTCCCAGACCACAAAGATCTGAAACTGTGCAGAGCTGGGATTTAAGTTCATGCCCAACTTGGAATATATCAAACTTTATGTGAACTTGATTGAACCCTATGAGAAACGGCACCATGCAGTGGGGCAAACTTAGCTCTGATGTCCCTAAGAAAGCACCATGAGGGCAGAAGTTTGTCTTCTTCCTAAACAGCTGGGATTTTTTGCTCAGTGTTATACCACTCTTGATAGTCTTGCTCTCTAGTGTGGCACCTGTAAAGAAAGGATGGATGAGCAGCGAGGAACATGGCTTTACTACTTTTCTGATCTCTTTGGGCACCATCTCCCCCTGAGAAACTCGTAAAACCTCAGTTTTATCTGCTGCAGAGGCTGCGCCCCTGGGATACGGTGCTCTCCAGTGCTATTGTGTGTGACTTCCAATGACCATTTAAATATATGGTTTTGAAGCGCATGGTCCAGGTCCACCTAAGCTAAGTGAGACTGGATAGAATTAGAGTACTAAATGGCACAGTTCCCAGACTTAACTTCAACGATCCTAGAAATGCTACATTTTTCTGTTAGTGCATGTGTGTCTGTATAAGTAACAGTATGTAGCTGAGGTACTAGACTAAATAAATGCAAGAAAAATTAATGTCTTAAATCCAGCTGTAAATTCAGAGATCATTATAAGTGTTCCCAGTTATTGTGACAAATTACATCTGATGCCTGCTATTCATTCTGTAGTGAAATAATTATAAATTCCAGAGGAGGGAAATTCCTCAAGAATATTTCTTCCAAGAAAGTAATAGACTTCTAGTATTAGAGTAGTTCTTATTAAATAAGCTGTCTTCCACATTATCTTTCCCTTTTCTCACGTATTATTTCTAAAATTCCTAATAGAAGGAGAGTGTGCACTGATGCCCAATTGTGACTTGTTAGGTTGTGGATATCTTCCTAGGTGTTGAATTTTCACTGTTAGTAGGTTAGTGTAAAAGCCTGATACAAATGTCTTAGCACTCCATGCTTTAACAAGATCCATTTTATTTCTGACAGTTGTTGAGATACCCAAGTCTTTTTTTCCACAAATCTCTGTCAAGCTGCCAGACTAGACCTGTGTATTTCTGCCCATTCTACTAGTTAGCAGTAAATGGGGGGAGTCATTTGTAGCTACAGAGTGGCACGCCAGTATTTAAAAGTCTTAAGCAGAAAATATGCTCTGTTGTTAATAACTGATTTATTTACTTTAATTTTTTTTAAGCTACTTCCTTATTTTTGCAGCTTGCATGCGAAAACTGATAAATAACATGGTAGGGTTTTCTTGTATTGTTAACAGCCATGGTCCTAACAATATAACAACAGTGGACTATTGATTTTTGTTACTTCTGCCCTCTTTCATGTGATTTTTATTAGACCTAAGCCTTCTATCAAATATAATAATCCTTGCGCAAATTCCAGCTTAGGCTTTGAAGCAGTCCTGGGAGAAGAGTGACTTCTGTATTATAATACAAATTATCCATAAAAAATTCTCCCACTGGTGGGACTTTTATGTCTGAATAAAGATTTGTCTTGCATCTGGATTGGACAAAAACTCAAATCATGCTACTTGTGTGGAGTATTGTTGTGGGAGAGGGTTGTTTGTCTCTTTGGAAATAGTAGTAAAGTGTTATTGAAGTAGTTGCATTGTTCAGATGGAAAAATATCTTCTGTAGTAGTTCTTAACATTGAAAGAAAAGTGTAAGCGTATTGTTCCATTACCTGCAGGTTGATACGCATCCTACAGTGAGGAATAATTTGTAAATAATTGAAAATGTTTTAAACTTGAATATTGCAACTGTAGTGCTTTGCCAGCCCCTCTGTCTGTTAGTAAATAGTGAAGGCATCTTCTATTTAACATATAGTTTTATGTAAATAGTTGAAACCCAGCATATCAGAGAATCTTAATGTTGTTCCAGTTGCTATTACCTTTCATTTAAAATGCTTTAAACAGTGATCTTTGCTTTTGCACGTCTGTTGCATGCAGCTGAGAATGCTTGAAGACTATATTCCTTCATTGCTGTATATAAAAACTTCCTTGGTTATGTTTTTAGTGTAGCAAATCAGAAATTAAAACTTGTATGTGGAACATGATAATCTTCAATACATGGGCACCATTCATTAAAGATGAAGTCCAATGTGTGGATATCTTATTTTTTTATTCCAGTATTAAGACAGAAGACAATTTGCTCATTCCTGCCCAGATGGAATGTTTAAACGCTGAAGAACGGTTAACCTGTAGACTGATTAGAAACGTGGAAAACGAAATGACTGAAAAACTCTAGACAATTGCTAATGGCACGTACAGTCTTTCACCTTAGCTTAAGTTCAAATTTTTTCCAGGTCAGAAGCAGCTGAGAGTTTGTACCACCTGATAGTTTTTTCCATGCCTCTGGTATACAAGCTGGGAAGAAGGGTTTCGATAAAGTTGCTGTTGTTTAGCAGGAGCTCAGCACTATCAAGGTGGGCCTGCAGACTGCTCTAGTAGTGCCATAAGCTTGGAGACTGAACTCTTCCTCTTGTCAATAGTTTGGCCATTTGAAACCATAGCTATTGCATAAAAGCAATAAAATGTTAGGGATTCAGTTTTTGTCACAGCCCAGATGTGCTAGAAGAAGTATTTGCATGGCGGTTTGGATATTACTTCCTGCCAAAGCAGTCTCCCTGTAGCTGATCTTATTCCTACCCTTACTAAAGGTGTCCTAGCAGAATGAGAGTCTGTTTTCCAGCATTTTCTTACAAAGATCGGTTGCTGCTTCATCAGAAGTAGCAGGAGATCTCCATGACTAATACAGCAAAGTGCCCCTGTGAGTTGGCAGGTAGAGCCAAAAGAAAGATCAAGAACTTCAGTGTAAAACCATCACTAGAGCCCCGATGGAAAACCATCAGTATCCCCTAAAGAGCCTTTTAACGTTATTTGACTCATAATTCTATGAGAGCAGATTATTTTATTTAGCACCTTATTTTTGTCCGTATGCCAAAAGCCCTCGTAGTGCTCACTGAGGTGTGTAAGCAGTATTGTGCTCAGTTTAATACAGCTCTCGTAATGTGATTTGGCCAATGTTGCATATTAAGTCAGGGACACAAGTAGATGGAGGAATCAGGAGTCATGAGCCCTATTCACTAAATCCTCCTTCTGTGAAAACTTAATGGTTGTAACTTCAGCTCTATAATTAATATCTTGTTGCTGGCTGGCCATGTGGTACACTGATAATGGCAAACCTTGCCAGTGGAGAGTAAGGGTTTCATGCTAGACATTGAGGGTCTGTCTTCATTTTTATTGTATGAGTGTGCAGGAGAAACAGAGAAAGCAGTATTGGTTAGTTAAATTGGACCAATTTAGGTATTACAAGCAAGTTGTGGCTAAAGACCCTCAAAAGTCTTTTTAAAAGTGCAAATATTCTTTCAGCATTGTGGCAGATTGTAATGTGGACCAAGTTGTAGTACACTGGCCAATCCTGGCACGCTCAAAGGTCTGTCTTCTGTGGTATCATGTATCATGCTAGCACCCAG
The DNA here is from genome assembly GCA_013398815.1 of Ibidorhyncha struthersii. Taxonomy (NCBI): domain Eukaryota; kingdom Metazoa; phylum Chordata; class Aves; order Charadriiformes; family Charadriidae; genus Ibidorhyncha; species Ibidorhyncha struthersii. Next base: position 396,033 of record VZSZ01002186.1, read on the forward strand.
TACTAGATGGTCAGCAAAAGAGTGCACAAGAAACAGACTGGGTCTGAAGAGTGCAGAACAGCAAAAGCTTTTGTTACAGTGAGAGCCAGTACACGTCTCTGTTTGAGCAGTGCAAGCTAGGAGGGGCAAGGTTGTATAAACATGGTCTTTTTGCTTCTCTTTTAGTAGGACTGGGGAAGCTCTTGGCACGGATAAAAGCTGGTTGAGCCTTGTTGAAAATCTGGCCAGTGAATGTGTGGCTGACTTTGACTATGGTGAACACCTTCATGCATAGGGCAGGACATAATTGCTGGGCAGTACTGCATAGTTGTATAGGGCAGTACATAATTGTTACACCTCTCTCAAACAGCAGGATTTAGCTTCTCTTATGGAACTGAGGACACATTCATTATTTCTTTATCTGACAAATATGTGTTTGTTCTCTGCACTCTTCTGCTATTGACTGAGGAGTCAGATATTTTGGCTTAGCTACAACTAAGGCCTGAGAACAACAAATGACAAAAGCTAATTAGTATTCTTTTGACTGCTGCTCTGAAGGAATGGAACTGTATTCTCAGCTCTCTCTTAAACTCCAGTGGAGATTAAAAGAAGACAATTACTACGAGGGAGGACAGAAAAAGAAATGGAAACAAGGCAGATCCAGGCAAGAAAAAGGTCTGCCCAAGCATTTCTTCACACTGTAAATTCATGCAAAATAAACCTTGAAGAGAGATCTGCATTGAAGCCTGTTCTCTCTTTGCAGATTTCCTCCGTAGCTTTTGCATAGGGTCTCACTCTTTCTGTGCTTGGAGAAAATCTGTTGTCTGTTCCTTTTACTGGACTGGTTTGTGGAGCATACAGTCCCACTGCAAAGTAGCACAAGGAATATGGACAGAGTATTATGCAGCGCAAGATGCCAGTGGGATCAGCAACTTGCTGCAAGAGCACATTCCATTGAATGAATAAGTTATACCTACTTAAAAATGTAATATGGACCAACACTTTCAATCTATAAAAGCAGAGTGCAGATTCACATCTCACGGGTGGCTGCTTTAGCTTGTGTGGCTGGCACTGACACAACTGCCAAGGGTATCCCAAGCAAGGTAACTACTGATCTTGGCACTTTAACGCAGCTAGTATGAACTGTAGTTAGGAGCATTTTTCTTTTTCTTTTTCTTTTTTTTTCCTATGCTGTGTAAAGAATTAGCTACAAATTTGCTTCTGTAGCACCAGGAGCAGTTCAGAGCCTCTGGTGAAGATCTAAACCTGTGAAATTACTGGCATCAGCCATCTGAGATACTAATATATCCAAGGAAGTGTGGTTCTGACTTTGTCCGAATTCTTGTTTGTCCCCTCTCCTTCAAGTTTTAAAAGGATTCTTTTTTCTTTTTCTTTTCTTTTTTTCTTCTTTGACACTTTCAGTCAGCATGGCTGTCCTGACTGGCTTTGCTGGCAGCTCTCCCTTGATAGTTGACAATGACCTGGAAAGGACATCTCCTGAGGCGGCAGGATTGCGAGGCCAGTGTTAAGGAAGTGCATCAAGGCAGTTCATAGTTTAATCCTTTTCAATATGTATAACAGCACATAACCATGAATGCCGGTTAACAAATCCAATAGATATCCAGGAACGCTTTGTTTGAAAGACCAGTTTAGTTTGGGTTGATACTGGGTTTGATGTTTGACTGTAGCCCTTGTTTGTGTTGTATGTACCAGGAGGCTGATGCACAGGGTGCATTTATGCAGCTTATGAACTGCATGCGTGCTGATTTTTATTTGAAGTGTAAACTGAATCTTTTCTGATCATTTGTTAGTGTTAGCTAGAGAAACATACCCAGGCTGCGAAAGTTGCTTCAGCAATCAAAGCTCTCATGTCTAATACAGCTGGAAACAGATAGGCTTTTTTCTTATCGAAGTTGATTCTCTCAAAAGAAGTTGGGTGGACAGGAGAGAAACAGTCCTTTGAACTCTCCAGAAACAAAGACAACTTTTTCATTTCTGGTGGATGTTAGAACAGCTGTAAAGTTTTTCCAGTTTCTGCTGAAATGGATAACCCACAGCAGCTGTCAGCAGGCTAGAGACTGCAGAATGCCATAGACTGTGCTGTAGTTTAATAAAGTCCAGCTAAGGTCTAGCAAAGATGTAAAGCCCATCTACTTCAGCTGTGCTACCCCTGACCGTTTGTTCTTTTACTTTATTTCTAAACTAAAAAATACTCATGTATCACAGATAGGGTGACTTGTTTCTCTACTATGTACACGGTTTTGAAGCAAAGCATCATAAAGTATGACACCTTTTGGCTGTATTTCTCTTTCATTTGCCTTAAAAAGAATACAGAACCCTTTGAAAGGGTCAAAAAGTATGTCCTTTCCTGTGAAATAGCATCATCTGGAATAAAACCTAAACCATATTCAGCCATCTCAAATTTTTACAAATATATACTGTCCCTGGCACTATCCCTTTCTGTATGTTCTTTCCCTAATTCCCTCAAACCAACCAAGCAGTGGGGTGAGCCTTTACTATCGTTTATATTAGCAGAGCTGGCTCCAGGAAAACACATGAGTTTGACTTCATCAACACTTACATTTTGCTGAAATACCATAAGACATCAGTGAGGCTTTGTGTTTAGCAGACAGTGTAATTGCAAGGCATGAAAGCAGGCACGTTGCCCTTATTTCGTTCTTTTGTTCAAATTTTAATCCTTTTAAATCCTTTTTCTTAGTGTTTTCCAAGGAATAATTAAATGCTTGACTATTTTTGTGGCTACTTTTATTTCTGTTAATTCTTTGTCTGATCGTTTCTTTTCACAGTTTCGGATTTTACTGGTGGTCATTGAAAGACATCAGCATTTACTCTGAGCGAGAGGATGTGTGATGGCTGGCCTATCACTCTTGGCTGACTGGCAGACTGACAGCAATATTGCTCTGCGATAACTGTTGTAGATCAGTGACCATTTAGGATATCGTGGGTTTTGTGGGTCACTCCCCCCAGTCCCAATATCACCCTGAACATGTCTTGATATAGGAGAATAAGAATAGTTTGAGGACATCAAAGAGCAAACAACTGCGTGAGGAGACTAAGTAGCATACAAATTATTAATGAAGTGATATATTTGGCACTGCTAGCATTATTTTTTTTATAATGTATTCAGGAGGAAGTAAATCAGTAATGGGATTTAAGAAGCACAAAAGGAGGTTTCAGTCTAATAAATAGGTGTTACCAAATATCTGTAGATATTACAGAAGCGTGAAGGATTTTTGTGTGAATTGCAAACCCATACCCAAATTTCTAACTGTGTTGAGCACTGGATTGGTACAGTATTTGTTGAAGATGGCATTAGTGCTTTGCATTACTTTCATCATTACTGAATGAGTTTCTCCACTGTGTAAGAAATACCAGATCTTCATTGCTGGTTCCATGAAGAAGCTGATAACTTCATGGCACCTGAAATTATCTATCTCACTCCTCACTGAATTTCCAGATTGTTTTATTGAAGCAAACAGCACTAACATGAAATATTCGAGCCCCCCAACGTGCTAGTTTTTACAGAAAGGAATTGATCTTCCTTCTTTGCATTCTGTCTCTGGACAGTTCTTTCCATTTTCAAAATATTTTGTTTTTCTACTGGATGTTCTTTAGTACCATCTTGTGAATCGCCTTAGTAAAAGACTTCTGGAAGCCTGTACATGTGAAGCATGGTAACTGGGTTTCCTTCATTCACTGTCTTGGTGTTGTAATAATTACGACAATTTTCCTATGTGAAACTATGCTGCCCTAATAATTGAAAATCTTTGGAAAACAGTCAACCAATAGGATCATTTAACTCGTTTGCCGGATATATATGTGGGATTTACTAGTCTGTGACTCTGCAGATTCAACATGTGATGTTTTCCTTCTTGTTACACATGAATGCGTCAGGCGAGGAGAGGGAGATCTGAATTGAGTGCAGACACTCCATCATACACCAGAAAATGTAACTGAAAACATGCATTGAGTAGATGGTGGTAACTGTGTGTGTTATCTGTGTCACAACAGGTGGAGTTGGCTAAGTAGGTCCAGGCAGGACCTTCAAGCAGATGTTCTTGCTACCTGCTGCCTCAAGGCAGCATACGCATCCTATACCTATGTAACTTGGGACAGGTACTTGTACAAGGTACTCCCTCAGCCCTCCAGCACTGGGCTTCCAGACTGGTATTCCTATCGTCCGTGTCAGGCAACTTGAACTTTGCTGACACAAGGAACTTCTCCTTCCTGGCCACTACAAGCTGATGGGACAGATTATTTCCTTCTTTTGTTAGGTGGCCTTTTACAGATTTGACTGTACCCCTCCATTATTTTTTCCGTGTGCCTTTCCATCAGTCTTCCTTTTATGTTGTCTCCAGATCTCTTGTAATTTTTGCTGGATGCTTTCCAATAGGCCCACATGCTCACATTAGGTAACCTAGTGATGCTGCAGAAATGCAGTATTTCTATTTCATTAAAATCTCAGTCTGGCTCCAGTTACAGTGGGGTAATTTCAAGTTCAAAGTTTCCATTTCAAATTCATTGAAATATCTACCTACACAGAATTAGTTTGAATACAACTGTCTTCCCGTTGACTATAGGAGAAGGGTAAAATAGCTTGCCTAGCATCGTTTTATCATAGGCTAATTTCAGGTAATGAAGATAAACCAGGTTTATTTTATGAGCGTAGTCAGATACTTCTTTTGAAGAAGCTTTAATCACAGTCCCAGAGCTGTTGTAAAGAGACTGACTGAGTATTTCAGTTTATCCTGAAGAGATTAGAAACAGGTTTGTTTATGCAATTATTGGCATCAGTTTTACTGAGCTAAAGTAGGAGTGCTCACATGGTCATTACTGTATTTGCTTAATTAAAATGAGCTGAAAACATACCTTTTCAGTAGACCAATATTAAGCTACAGTTTTGTTTAGATAAAAGCAGAACATTAAATAGGCATTGAATATTAGTGCTGATGTAGCTATGATGCAAATAGATACATGTGTTTATAAATACATAAAGCCTTAAACTAAAATGGCTCTGCCATTTTTCCTTTTACTTACCATAATCTGAGGGAAAACTCATGAGGTAACTACCGCACGCTAGTTTGTACACAGCAGCTTTTAAGGGTTGATCAAGTGTCTGAGATTACCTGTGTGCTCAAGTCAGGTAGAAGTTTGCCTTTAATATTGTCTGACAAATTTCTTAACGTTCAAGTTTTCAAACAGAGAAAATGAGTGTTAAAATGCTAAATGTGTTTTATGAGATGCCCTGAGGAAACCTTCTTACGCATAACTTTGCTTGAATTTGATGTGCTGGCATTACATTTTGTAATTTCCGTGTTTTGTTTCTTTCTGGTAGCTTTAACCTCCTCACTTATCGGTACTGTCCAGGTCTCACAGGGAGTAGCGGCCAATGGTGAATTCACTGTGCTTCTTGCTATTTCTGTGTAATTTGTTTGAAATTTTATGGGCATACTCAAGGATTTCATCCTTTTTCCTTTATGACAGTAATTAGTTTTCTGGGTTTATCTCTTAATTTTTCATGCTACCAATTTCTGTTTCTTAAAAGAATCGTTCTGTTGCAATTTTTTTAATTTCAGTGGTTCTTACAGCTCATCTGTGTAGAAAAGTGACAACAAAAATCCAAACTAAGGAGTCCTCAATTTAAAGTGCCAGATTTACTGCAGAATAACATCCTGGTCAATGGTATTGAGCAGACAGCCTCTCCATTCTTTATTATATATCAAGTGAAGCACAGACATTGTTTGGCCTCCAGATCATAAATGAAAACTGGTAGCCTGGCAATTGAGCTCAATTTCTTTAAAATCTAATATCATGGCATTTTTCTCTTGAAAAAGGGAGGAAAAAACAGTTTGGTGGAGACATGGTATGGAGCTCTTTATCCTGACAAAGAGTTTGATACCCCATAACAATGAAGGACACACAGAACTGATACGTTTTAGCCTGGATTATGGCAAGTGAAAAAATAGCTCAACAGTGTTAGACGTGAGTGAGGGGCAGGTGAATGGGAATTTTTGGGGACTCTTGAGTGAGTCTTTTCTGCCTAAAAACATATTTTAAAATATATTTCGTTAGAAATATTGTGATCTTTGTCACTTCAGACAGAGGGCAAGTAAATTTTTCTTGTAAAACAAAGTTCTATTCTGACTTTTGGGGCAATATTGAAGAAGCCCTGTAGCTACAGCACAAATAGATGCCCATGGTAATGCAGCAGATGGGTTTCTTTGTTTTCCCCCTAGACTTACAAGCATGCAGTAGTTCTTTTCAGAATATGAGTTTAACATCAAAATAATTACAGAAGGTTTGGGTTTTTTTTAAATAGTTTCTGTTTATCTGTGGCACATCTGTCAGGCATGTAGGCAGTCAACAGTAGAACCTGAAGGCGTTGAAACTGCTCCCTACTAGTTGTGGTTTGAACTTCAGGTACTGTCTTTCCTTGTAGTGCAGAAAGAAAAACTTGCTAGGGAATTCAGAAAAGCATTCCTGTCATTATGCTAAACGTATGTTAAGCAAATGACTGTACACAAGAGCATGTATGTGGAAGTCATTCACTGAGGCCATGCTTTCACTGTCTCTTCATATTTGCGATCCAGCCCGTGTTGCTGCAAAAAAAGGCAGGAAGCAAAATAGCAGAAATAATATTCTGTGGTTATTTTGTTGGGTTGTTTTTTTTGTTGTTGTTTTTTTTCTTTTTTTACTTTTAAAGCAGGCAGCAGTTAGTGTTGGACCATTTTTAAAAGTTACTATGTAAAAAATCTGTATTTTTTTCCTGGTAATTCAAATTAAAATGCATAGATGAAATTAAATTGAAGCTGAAGTAAAATTTGCATTGAAGAACAAGATTTCATTCCATAACCTAAAAGAAGCAAAAATTAGTTGTACAGCTTTGCATACCAATATGATCATTACCACGTTAGATTGCTCCAGAATACTGTATTAGCATCTGAATTTTGGGGTGTCATTTATTTCTTTGACTTAATGGCAAAGTTTAAATCTGCTTTCCTTTTGCTCTCCTCACAATCCTGCTATTTGGTATACTTTTGACCTGCAACAACTAATTATAGTTCTTTAAGGACACTTAGGAATTCTTCTTCCAAGTTTCTGTTGTTTGCATTTCTCCCAGAATGTCAAGTATAACCTTGTGAGGATAGTTTGACATTTCTGCAGCTGCACTCCATCCCACTATGTTTTGCTCATGACCAGATTTAGTAAATTTCCTATGTTCTTTATCCAGAAAGAGAATAGATTTATTGGACATAATTAGTTTGTTTTAAATCATGGCTGCTCATCTCTCTTACCTTTGTCATCATAGAGGTTGTTTGTAGTTTTTGTTATCTAAATATTTGCGGCATTAATTTACTAATTATACATGCCAGCATTTACAGCTGCTGTCCATTCAAATAAGCCTCACTGCTCTGCATCCACCTTTTCATCATTTAAGAAAAATTGGTTTGTGATTTGGAAGGGGGTTCAACTCACTTGGCACCCTAACAAGTGCATTGTCTAGCTCTTTGGAAACTCTGGGCTAGTGTCAATGGAGAAGCATTCGGGTATGTTAGCAAGGATATGTGTGTTGGATGACAGGCTGGGTCAAGCAGTGAAAGGAGGGCTTCTTTTTGCTGTTTCCTGTCTTACTAATCATGAGTGCATCTAAGTAACGCAGTATCTGATGAATGGTGGGATGTATGTTGTCTGCGTACCTAGAATGTAAAGTTGAGCTGATTCAGACTTCCTGATTTACAGGAGTTTTTCCCTATATATCTCTCTACCCGTGATATTTATCAGTACAGAGTAAAGAATACCCTGCAAATACAGCCAATTCTGTGAACCTCTTAGCTTTATTGCAAAGGTAAATACCTCTGGAACAGGCATTGTAAAGGATTAGCAGTGGAGTGGTTTGCAATTATAGTCACCAAGCGTTCATGATTGTGAGCTGCATTTACACACCTTTCTTCCACAAAGAGTGACAGAAATAAATTGAAAGATGACAGGAAGGTGGTGGATGGAGAGCTGATGGATGCAATTGTCTGCTCTCATTTGCTTTTAAAAAAGGGAAATAATTGTTTTATATTGCCATCTTGCACAAAGCTGATACCTTTCCTGAGTACCAGGGAAAAGGTAGCACAGGACTCAGCTTCTTATTTGCAGCTCTGGAGCTTGGGGGTCAGTCACTGCTTCATTAGTTCATGTGCAGGAGTGACAGTTCAGGGCAGAAAGCAGATTAGCTTCTATTAATTACTGTAAATCCCTTACAGCATCTTCTGTGGTGGAATTAATAAACAATTAGTTGCTGCTGGAAGCAACCGAGATTTTAAATGTATAAAAAAGTAGTGATGACTCAGAACTGTATCCCATTAGCTTTGTATTAGTGTTGAGGTTGAGGATGACCACACAATTCTGACAGTGGCAAAATCCCACCGGCTATCTACCCAACTGCCATTTCAGACTGACATTTGTAAGAGCTGAAGTATTTTTAATTCTCCTTAATTCCTATCCAGAACCAGTAGTGAAGGGATGAGTTAGTATTCAAGGGTGTGTTTGTGGGCCGTCTGCTGGAAAGGTTTTGCTGAATGACTCATTTGGGCTAATGTAATTAAACTTCTTATGGCTTATAGCCAATTCCCAAAAATACCTATTAAAGTGTGCTGCAGTGCTGCTGGGCACGCTGTCCCTGTGCTCACTGTAGGCAAACTGGTGGGGTATGTCTGTGCCTGCATCAGCAAGTAGCTTGGTGTGGCAGGAGCAGATCTGTACAAACAGCAGTCAATGCTGAGGGTCCGCTGATTACAAAATGCTTTGGACAAGAAAAATGAAAGCGTTAACGTGGTGTAAGAGTCTCAGAGAGGATACTGTAACTTAGATGCACGTAAAAAATTTCAGGCTTAAGGAGGGAAGGCTGAAGGGGATCTTTCTGCTCTCTTCAGGTATCTAAGGGATAAGACAGGAACAGAGTCGTCTTAGAGTTGCGTGGTAACAGGATGAGAGGCAGCAGTCATAAGTTGTGACAAAGGAATATCCAATTAAATATTATGTAAAAAGGTTTCAAAATTAAGATATTTAAACACTGGAAAAGATTGGCTAGAGAGGTTGTGGAGCTTAGCTGAGCAAAAGCCCTGAGCAACTGAGGCTGGTGCTGCTGGCATCTGGAGCATGTGACCTCTAGAGGTCCCTTCTGACCTAAATTAGTTTATAGTCCTAGCCTACCTCACTCGTCCACGCACCGGGTGCTTCATGAAGAGGTTAGTTCAAACTGCGTTTGTTAGACAGCATTTTAAGATTTTTATTTTCAGCAGAGAGAAATCCAGTTCAGGTAGATCGTGTCACTCTATGATGCAAATGAAAGTGCTGTAAGCAGAGGCAATCAGAGTATTCACTTCCAAAGTGTATCTTTTATTTTTTAAAGTGATTTTTTTGTTACTATTATTTTTTAAACTCTCCCTGACACACTGTCAGGAGCAGCCTGTACGAACTACATAAGTAACACTTACTCAGGGTCAGATCTATTGTTTAAAATAAATCACAGGTGAAAAACTGTTGTTGCAGAACCACTCTATGTAACAGTCTGGAAGAGTCAGCAGTCTGCAGCAGATTGGAAAAGCTCCAACTCACTTCTCATACTCGTGTGTTTTCATGCTCTCTGGTACTGTGATAGATTTTTGGCTTCTGAGATTTCAGTTTAACTTTTAGATTTACTTGAGCTGCTGTAACTGTGAAATGTGGTTGTTCTTTGGTGAGCCTTGCAGTTGAGTATGGCAGATAAAACGCTTATGTCTCTTCTACTGTATTGTTCAACATTTTAAAAGTTGCTTCTAGTTTCAAATAGAAACAATACAGAGAGGATTAGCTTTGTCTTAACAAATGCAACAAAACAGTGCAAATGAGATGCAGAGGCATCCAGGCTGAAACTCTTACTATTTGAGGTACCTCAAAGATAGGTGCAGTATAAGGGTGTTGATACAGAGTTCAATGTTCCTCTTTATTCTGGCCCAAGTATCTGCTCTTTTGGGTTTTTTTTTTAATTTTTCCTTTTTTTGGTCATCTTTTCCATTTCCACTGTCATTTTCCTTTTCCCTTTGCACGTACTATTTTCTCATACCCTGTTCCCAATATTTCTAGTTTGCTATGTCCTTATCTGCTTATCCTGCAGGTTTTTCCTTCTTTCCCGTCTTTGTTTTTTTTTGCTACCTTTTTCTTGATACCTTCCTTGCCAATTTTTTTAACCATCCTCAGCATTAGCAGTGCACCAGCCCAGTTTCATTTGTACCCTTAGTTATTGTTTTACAGTTGTTTTCCTTATTCCATTTTCAAGCATGGAAGGATATGATTTTGCTTCTGCAGAAAAGTAAAATCCTCAGCAGTCCATTGAAATGGCTGTTCGCTAACAGTAATCATCACGTAGACCTCAGGCATCCCAACTCCAGGATAGTACTGAAAGAGCAACAAGCATATAACTGGCTGTGGGTCCTGGGGATCTGCAGAGACTGAGGGGTCTTTGGAGCAGGGAATTACCTGTGAGGTTTGTGTTGCTGATCTTTCCTGAGCGTACCCTTGCCGTGCTGCAAAGTTCTGTGCTGATGCCACTGTAGGCTTTCTCTGGTGGCTGTTAAGTGTGACCTGTTCCAGGAGTCCTTTCTGAAACAGGTTTCTCTTCTTTGTCATCTCCAATTAGCCTGATATGAAAAGGTGTTTATTCACTCTTCTGACTGCCACTGATAGATTCTGATCAATGGCAGCCTCTTTACAGTTTAATTGCTCAGCTTTAATTTTGCACGTTAACTTAGTTCTATAAATCACTGCTTCTCCACCCCCAGTTTTTCATTATCTGATACTCTTTGCTTGGAGCAGTCATCTAAATGACAGGTCAGCAGTAGACCTTAAATAAGTTATGGCATTGGCTCCTGAACCTGGTACTTAGAAAGATGGAAGCAGAGAAGCATAGTGTGTTCAGCTCCTGGTTTTACTGGCTATAGCTTCAGCCACAGTATGGGCTGTCAGTGTCAGGTCCAAAGCCAATACAGTGATATTGAAAGTTGCCAGAGTCCTGTTATCAACAGCGCTTGTCATCTTCATTGTGAGTCATATGACTTTGTATGCTAGAAAACCTTCTAGCTTTTGACTTGAATTTCACATGTTAAAAGGAGAAATTCAGGAAATGTTTTATTTTCCCAAGTTCCCTTTTCTTTACAGTAAAATTGGTGACGGAATAAACACAATCTACCTGTCTTTTTCATCTATTGTCTGCCAATGATGCGTCAAGTTACAGGGGATGAAATTGAGAGCAGCTGATGGTGGCGTCTAGCCAGCTTGCAGTGAGAGAGGCGCCTCCAGAGCTCTGCTGCTCATGAAACGGCCCATTTCATTGATGGGTATTGATCTGAGGTGGTGTGTATTCCTGGGGCTTGTTGCACAGACAGGGTTCTAGAGAAAAAAACAAGCTGTACACTGTGGTGGGTTGACCCTGGCTGGACGCCAGGTGCCCACCAAAGCCGCTCTATCACTCCCTCTCCTCAGCTGAATGGGGGAGAGAAAATATAATGAAAGGCTCATGGGTCGAGATAAGAACAGGGAGAGATCACTCAGCAATTACCATCATGGGCAAAACAGACTCGACTTGGGGAGAAATTAATTTAATTTATTACCAATTAAATCAGAGTAGGATAATGAGAAATAAAACCAAATCTTAAAAACACCTTCCCCCACCCCTCCCTTCTTCCCAGGCTCAACTTCACTCCCAATTTTCTCTACCTTTTCCCCCAGCATGGCACAGGGAGACAGGGAATGGGGGTTGTGGTCAGTTCATCCTGTGCCATCTCCGCTGCTCCTTCCTCCTCAGGGGGGGGACTCCTCACACTTTTCCTCTGCCTCCAGTGTGGGGTCCATCCCATGGGAGACAGTCCTCCACAAACTTCTCCAATGTGAGTCCTTCCCACAGGCTGCAGTTCTTTATAAACTGCTCCAGGGCAGGTCCCTTCCACCGGGTGCGGTCATTCAGGAACAGTCTGCTCCAGCATGGGTCCTCCACGAGGTCACAAGTCCTACCAGCAAACGTGTTCCAGCACGGGCTCCTCTCTGCATGGGTCCACAGGTCCTGCCAGGAGCCTGCTCCAGTACGGGCTTCCCACAGGGTCACAGCCTTCTTTGGGCATCCACCTGCTCTGGTGTGGGGTCCTCCATAGGCTGCATGTGGATATCTTCTCCACCATTAACCTTTGTGGGCTGCAGGGGGACAGCCTGCCTCATCACGGTCTTCACCATGGGCTGCAGGGGAATCTCTGCTCTGGTGCCTGGAGCACCTTCTCCCCCTCCTTCTTCACTGACCTTGGTGTCTGCAGAGTTGCTCTCACATATTCTCACTCCTCTCTCTGGCTGCAATTGCACAGGTTTTTTTCCCCCCCCTTCTTAAATATGTTATCACAGATGCGCTACCACCGTCACTGATGGGCTTGGCCTTGACCAGCAGTGGGTTCATCTTGGAGCTGTCCGGCATTGGCTCTATTGGACATGGGGAAAGCTTCTAGCAGCTTCACACAGAAGTCACCCCTGTAGACCCCCATTGTGATTTAACTCCAGCTGGCAACTAAGCACCACATAGCTGCTCACTCATTCCCTCCAGGTTGGGATGGGGGGAGAATCAGAGGAGTGAAAGTGAGAAAACTCATGGGTTGAGATAAAGACAGTTTAACAAGTAAAGCAAAAGCCACGTGCGCAAGCAAAGCAAAACGAGGAATTCATTCCCTACTTCCCATTGACAGGCAGGTGTTCAGCCATTTCCGGGAAAGCAGGGCTCCATCACATGTGATGGCTACTTGGGAAGACAAACACCATCACTCTGAATGCCCCTGCCGTTCCTCCTTCTTCCCTCAGGTTAATATGCTGAGGATGATGTCATATGGTATGGAATATTCCTTTGATCAGTTGGGGTCAGCTGTCCTGGCAGTGTCCCCTCCCAGCTTCTTGCATGCCCCCTGTCTTCTTGTTGGCAGGCCAATATGAGAAGCTGAAATGTCCTTGACTACTTAGCAACAGCTAAAATATTAGTGTGTTATAAACATTATTCTCATCGTAAATCCAAAACACAGCACTGTACCAGCTGCTAGTAAGAAAATTAACTTTCTCCCAGCTGAAACCAGGACACCCCCCAGCTACCAAAACCTTGCCACGCAAACGCAATACATACACACGCCCCTTGGGTTTGCATCCTGGCTTTGTGCAGATTTGCTGCAAGGGCTGCACTAGCTGTAAGAATTTGTGAGAGACGGGAGGATGAGCTAAATGCAGGTCCTGTTATGACAGGCAGTGCCAGCTCCTGATGGTCTTATCAAGTCAAGTGCTGAGGATAAGGAGAGAAATGGTGGCATAGCGGAAGGTGCAGACCAGGAGAGTGGCCCTGGTGTCCTATAAAGGAAGGAGCTGAGGAAAAGCAGTGACACCGAGTGTCTCAATGCTGTGTGTCTGTACTGTTGTAATTGTTGGGAATGCTGTGTTTCTGTGCTTAGGGTCAGCAGAATGGACAATCAATGTGCTGCAGGACTGTAGTGTGTGGTATTGTCCTGGAAACATTTATTTGAGAATCCCTTTGTCCCTGTCTCAACTGTGTCTTGCCCGCAAGACACAATTGCAAGGTCGTAAGGGCTGTTCCATAGTTGTGAGTCTGATGGAGGAAATCAACTTTGTAGAAATTGTTCCTTCTTTGTAAAAATAGCAAACAAAAAGATGTATTGACAATGGGCATGCAGCACATTGTCTTCTGTCCCTAGCTGGACAGGGGACTGGCACTGTCATCCTCAAATGACAAACTGCAGAAGATACAGACAAGGAGAAATCGAATACCTGGAAACACTGGCAAGTGTTTTAGTGGCTGCCACCTAGGTGGAAGAGTTAGATCCATAAAATTCAGAGTGCAGAGTTACTCGTTTATTACAGAAATCAGCAAGTTACTAGGTAAAATGGAACAAGGCCACCCAATATTCAGGGTATTGAACCCAAATTACACAGCTGATAAAAAGCAAGGAATAGGAGACCTCGCTGTACCACCTAACTAATAAATCTATGCTGAGAGAAAGAGCAGGAGCTGCAGGAGTTTTGTTGCTGAGAGTCACTGGATTTGCTACATGGAAATTAGTGGGATTCTGCTCACGCTGCTATCGAGTGACAAAAATCTGTCTTTCATGTAGGTAAAATAAGGTCATGCTTTGTAGTATTTCTCTGTAATAATGGGCTCCCTGCTTCTCTTTACTCATTTGTATTTGCACTAGTTATAATTAGTAGCAGCGTACATTTGGCAGGCAGCGATGGGCAGGTGGCCATGCCACTTAGCAGAACTGGAGCTCAGGAAGCAGCCACTGCTGTCCTAGCACTTCTCTGCCAACTCAGGTGTAGCAGTTGACCCTGCTGAAACCCTCGCTTCCCTAGCATTTGATTTTTGGATGCAAATTGCATTAGTGAGCCAAAGTCCGTGTCTTACTTTATAGTATTTGACAATGGCTTTCCAGTAACATTCAGCACATCTCCCAGTTCTTCTCTAATTGAGCAAAATCAGGTGTTGAGAAAAGAATAGCTGTATCATGATGTACAGATGAGTTTATCAGCTTGTCTAGTACTATTTTCATGATGTCCCTTGTTAACTCCATTACTTCTTGTTGCCGTGCAGTTTTGTTAAAGGGCAGTAGGAAACATGGTAGTTTATTAAATCCAGTAAAGGCCAAATTTGAATAAATTGTAGCTAATTATAAATTCAACTGGAAACATGATGTGATGTAAAACAAAATTATACAATTCCCCTTCCTCCATTGTTGTTCAGTAAGTGTTTTGCCTGCTAAATGTACTAGCCTGATTTTCCTGAAGAACAGCCTCTCCTTTTTCTGATGTATTACTTTCCAAAGTAGCTACCTTGAATTTTCAGGGTAGTAATTAAAAATTAAAAAATGAAAATTAAAAAGATTAAAATTGCAGAGATTATTTCAAATGGCTGAGGCAGTCCCCATCTACCTTCCCCTCCTTACCTAAGCAAACACTATTAAATGTTAAAGCAAAAATGTCACAAAAGGACTAATTTTACAGTGGACTGTGAACTGGTGTCACTTGGATCTCCTCCTCAGCATTGCCAAATGTGAATAACAAAATATCAGAAGTCTGATCACAAAAAATGTGTTAATGCCTTAAAAATCATTTTAGAGCTTTCCTTCATTTGTGTTTTCTATCATAATTTTGATTTCTTGGCTTTTGGCTGCAGTCCAGCTGTGTTTCAGGTAGCTTTCTAGAAATATGAAGGCTGAATACAAACTCTAGTTTCAATGAAAAGCTGAAATTCTTATGCTCCTCTGGGGTCTGGGGCTTTAAAAAAAATTATCTAGTTTTCCCAAGACAGGAATTTTGATTCCGATAGCTTCAGCTTCAGCTAGAAGTTCAGCATTACTATTTCTGTTTGTCTCCATCTTGGAGCTGATTTCCAGCTTGAGAAAGAAGGAAATATAAAAATTTGAAGGTGCAAGTAATCATATCAGGAGTACTCAAATGCAGAGGCAATAGGGGAAATGTATTCCTTTCTACATGCCAGCAATAAGTTATCTCTTTCCTAAGTACACTATTTTTAATTGATTCCTAGAGCAGTAGGGTTTCTTTGTTTTGGTTTGGTTTTTTTTTTATAACAAATATGTCCTGCAAATTTTGCTCTGCCAAAAATGTCTCAGGATTTTCAGTCTGGTCATTTCATGAGAAGAGAATAAAATGAAGGTGGGCTCTGGCTGTCACCTTTATTTATTTGAAAAGCTGAGAGCCTTTAGCCCATTACCTTCCTGCGTTTTGCAGATGTTACATGAACTTTCTGTTTTTCTCCACTCCTGCAGAGAAGTCCTGTTTTCAGTAGACGTCACATAGAGGTGAATGATCTGTCTTGTGCTGCCTATGAAGACTCTAGCGGAGCCACAAATGGAAATCAGATTTTCTCATTCTGGTCTAATGCTCCATCCTTTTACCCTGGTTTGAATTTTGCAGTTAAAGTGCTACATACACAGTACAGCACAAAACCTTTTGCTGATCATGTAAGCTGTTGATTCTCATGAGACCTTGTTGTTACGTTCCTAAACTATAGGGAACTATATAGACAAGTGATAGAAAACAGGCTCATGCAGGATATTAGGGGTGGGGTTGTTTTCTCATTGTCACATGTAAGATGGAGACTACCCTGCGTTCATCCCTTGGCTTTGGTTGTATGTTCATATTATAAGAAAATACATGATACAATTATGGTATAAGCCACAGTCATTCTGAGCAGAATACTCTATATAGGGTGAGTATAAAAAAACACCTCAGATTCTCATACATGAATAACAAAACTCACCTTCTAAACCTGTGCTTTTTATATCACAGAATAGTCAGGGTTGGAAGGGACCTCTGGAGATCATCTAGTCAACCCCCCCCGCCAGAGCAGGGAGGGTATCTTGTGATGATTCTGCTCTTTTGTCAAAGTAGTCTGTGTATACAGCAGCAAACGTGACCATGTTATAAGGTTCTCCCTGAGATGAAGTACTTCAAGCAGCAATAATGAATTGTAGGAAGAGAATGGACTAAGTAAATAAATGGGGTTTTAACAAAATTATCTCATGTGACTTCCATATGCATGTATCTCTGTGTATTCGAAGGGAAGAAATAAGTAAACATGACATCCTAGCATCCAGATCTTGTGCCAGATGTCTTATGCTTGGAGTCAAGTCCTACATGAATCAAGAAAAGCTGTTGAATTTAATTGAAAGTCAATTCTGGTCTGCTTTGCTTGATCTCATGCTCAGTAGAGAGCTTGTCAAATAAAGACCACATCTGTGAAAGAATGGTTTCTTAGAGAGTAGGAAAACTTCTTCTGTTGTGTTTTTAGTATGTGGTTCCTGGTATTTAAATCCCACTGCAATTAATGAGGCAGAGGAAAAGAATAGGCACAATTTTAATTTTCTCTAATTCCTGCTGGTATGCAGGAAGTTTTCTATGCTGCAGAACAGAAGTCCTCTAATCCCTAGAAATGAGAAGTTAGGAAGCCCTTGCTGGAGCAGGGAGGAAGCTGTTGTGTGCTTGGCACCACACACTCGACCTTCTGAATAGAAAAGGAGACTTCCAGGGCTGGTCTACAAACTGGTGTTGCAAACAGGGCAAATCAAAATGCCAATATACTGCCATACAAATGAGAATGATAGTGAGGTCTGCTTTGTATTACGCACATTATCAATGTTTTGTGATCGTTGCCATTTTCTCCTCTAGAAAGAGAGCTCCAGAACAAAAATTAGAGCTGTCAAAGTGAATAGGAGCAATGGCAACTTGGGAAGTCTTCCAGAAACAGCAATCTGTGTATGGACCATAGCATATGTGACTGACTGTAGTGTGATGTTTATATCTTATATTTCCATTCACTCCCTACACCAAAACCACAAAACTTTTAGCTGGTGCAGAAATTCTTACAAGATCCAGTGAAATGGATAATTTTTTTTTTTAATGTCACAGAAGAGGAAACAATGAGGTATTGGAAGGTTTCTGCTCCTTGATGTGGCTGCCACAGAGCCAGAAAGAGGACATGTATTGCTTGTTCTGTTTTTCCTCTTTGCAATACTCAAATTCTGCAGGGCAACTTTGAAATACATAAAGCTAAGAGGGCAATACTTATCTGAGCTCAATTTAGTTTTACAGCTGTGCAGGTGTAGTCTAAGTCAAACTGGATACACAAGTATATGACTCTGTCCACAAGTCAGGTAGGTAGGTACCTAGTTTGTGCTACTGTGCCTAAAATTACAATGTTGAATGATGGGAATGAGAGAAATTTCCGCTGTTTTCAGGACCCCATCTAAAATTATGGTCTCCAAAACAGATAGGCAAATATGAGGTCAGTTTAAAACAATTCAAGATCAGTATCTCCAGTATGAAATACAGCAATATCCAGTGGAGTCAGTTCACATTAAAAGGCAAAGTTACTTTGGTTTGAGGTTGAGGGCTCAGCTCTGGCTTTGTTGATACACCGTAGACAGGGAATTAATTTTGGGAGGGCTGCACAGGAGTGGGAGGGTTTCTTTGTCACTTAAACCAACCTTCTCAGACTATCCCACTTCCTGTGGTGAAGGAAAGAAGACTTCGTAGTGCCAGAACAAATATGCCTAAGTTAGATGCAGGGATGTGTTTTGAACAATCCTGCATTCAGGAATCCTGCCTGGTTTGCTCAATGTGATATGCTGTAAGCTCTGCAACCATTTGTTACAGCAAATGAGCGGGATGGCAGGAAGCAGCTTGCTGTGTATTTCTTTCCTGCCTAAATGGCTTGTTAGGCTGATAATTAATAAACAACAGGACATTAGGCTTATCACAACTTTACAGGATGGATGGTAAATTACTACTGGAGGTAGTCAGAAAGTACAGTAAACCTGTTATCTGTCAAGACTTTTCACATCTATAGGAATTGCAGCCATTGTTGTATGGAATAGAGCACTACTGAAGAACTCTTCTATGCATATGAAATATTATTGTGTGGAAATCCCACATGGGATTCTTAAATTATTTCCATTTGCTTCAGCTGAACACCAGGTGCAATAATATCGCATGGTCTTACAGTCGAAATAAGGGAAACTTCTGGGGTGAATAGTAGAGTCGTATGTGGTTTCTGTGTACGCACCTTTGCAGAGATGCACTTAAACTGAAACAATGGTTCAGCACTACACAGAGATTAGTGTTACCTACTGAATCCTTAAAAACTAAAAATTCCTGAAGTATCCTCAAAGTCTTCTTTACTAGTTGTCCTCAAATCTGATTCTGTTTAGATGTGATGATCTAGTGAGATAACTGTTCAGTGTCTACTGCACATATGCAAACTGTATAGGCACTAGTATAAGGCATGCTTTTATTTAAGCGAGGCACACTGGCTGACACGCAATACGTACCCTGTGGGCTAGGTCCTACCGCAAACGGCTGAGTGCTTAAGAGGGCTGCTGAGCATGGTGCTGTGTTACGTATCCTGCAGGAAGGTGATGGGGAGCAGGTGCTGCTGACTCACAAGCCGACGCGAGTGCTGATGCTCATCATAAGCAGCTGGCTATGAGTAACGCTGCTTCACAGGAAGCTTTTGTGTGCCTGTGGCTGTCTTTCATAGCAGTTTCTGTTCTTGTTTTCTCTTAAGGTCAAGTCTTCTATTAAGGTGATCAAAGTGCATCTTCAAGTCAGGAATGAGAAGAGCTTCAGGTGATGAGCGCATTGATCGCAGACGCAGCTGCACGCTTGTGGATTGCAGCTCTGGGCCTGTACTTGAATAATGGACCATATCCACGGTTCCCTAATGTGCTGGTACCCACCTGTTCATCAGAGCTCAGTTCAGTGCACACGTAGGTGATTGCTTATACAGTCATCAAGTCCTGCAGCGAAGCAGCCTCACTTTCTGGAAACAAAGTAAAGCTGGCAGTTAGTGCATTGCTTTGTTGCCCTGCTTTTGTCACTGCACTGCAGCTAGTGGGAGCAAGTTCTCCTAAGTCTTATCCCCACTGAAAATACAGTGCTAGAGTCCAAAGGTCTCTGAATATAAAAGACCCATTAAGGATGCAAGACTCTATGCCTATTGTAAAGCTTCTTTTTATTATTGTTCTTTTTTCTTTTTGCTGCTAGAGCCACCTAAAAGAACTTGAAGGATTTTCAGTCCAAGCTTCTGCTGGGAGACTGAGTGGAAGTAGCATAGCTGCAAACTGAATGCCTTTTTCAATTCATGCTTAACACACAGTGTTGTGGACGTCACTAAGCAGGAATTAAATTCTCACATTTGAACAGTTTTGTTCTTTGAAGAGGAACTTCTTAGTCCACCTTTAAAAGCTTGAGGCCATTTCTTCATGATAGTCTGCTAATGCAAGGACAGCGCTAACAGGTTGCTTCTAAAAGCTTGTCACGTTTATTTGTATCCTTGATGGAAGTGAGCACTGCAAAAGCTTCTCTTTTAGGGCTGCGATGTGAGAGAAGCGAGTAAGGAACAGCTTTGAAAGAGCTGGATGATCAATCAGATAGGACAGTTACAACACTTAATTTTCTGTGCTTTGGCAAGCACTGACTACTTGGCTTCTTGGAGCTGCCTTCACAGCAACAGCAAATGCTTTGGCCTGGATGTAGCCAGCCAGGTTTGTAGCAGCTATCTGGACTTTTCAGGATAGCATAAGGCTGGATGTAACAGTCCTGAATTTGCCTCCTCCTGATAGGCAGTGGGCACTCTTTCAGTTCAAATGGACAATCTTTGGCCAGCATCCTATGTTAGACTCGTCCTAATCTAGCAAAGTCTTTCTTGGAAACCAGAGCAGGACAGGAAATGGTTTTCCTGTCTCAGGGAGGTATTGAGTCTCAAAAAATTTTCCTTTCATAATATGTCATAAAACCAGTCAAAAACCAGTTAGTTTTCCTGACCCTGATAGGGTCCAGGGAGATGTGTTTGCTTTAGGTTTAAATGTCATTTAGACTTGAATTCTTTTAATTGAAAAATAAAATGTTAGCTTGCATTTCAAGCCAAGATCTTTGGGGCAGGGATTATATCTTTTCCTCCCATAGGAAGTGGTAAAAGGTTCTGTTACGTTGGGGTTTATAATGAGAAACCACACACAGAAGACTTGTATAAATTTGACTCGCCCTGTCTAAAGTTGCAGAGTCAGTATGACATTGTATTTTGGGTCAGAAAAGTTATCAGCCACCTATTAGTATCTAAATACCTTGTGTTGAATCCAGAATATTTCAGTGAGCTCTTACTGCAATATACTTGTGCATGTTGTTTGAACATTTCTTCCTGCACATTCAGCATCAGATTCTTTGAAGGGAGAGAAGTTCAATCAGAATTACAAAGAGTTAGAAGTCCTGGATGAAGACAGTAGACTGCAAAAATAGTGAGTCACCTGTAGTCCTCCTCCAGCTGCAGTCCTTCAGCAATCTTTGCCTCTTTAACCATTGACAACCAATTCAGTGTTTTACAGCTGGTCACGTTCCGTCTGTAGCAAAATGTACCAATTTCTAGTAGCTCTGTAGAAGACACAAGATTAGATATTGGCCCACTTACAGGTCTATAGGGAAATATAAATATATCTGTCTATAATTGGTTTCTTACTATCTTATATTCTGCAATGCTGTGTTTGGCTGGTGAGTGTTTCCACTGTGCCTTCAGCCCTGACTTAAGTAGCTGGCTGATTTCTTACCTGTCCCAGGCATTAAGTGATCATTTGATGAAGAAGGATTTCAGCAGGTCTCAAGCTCACTGCACTCTCTCTAATTCTTACATCTTCTTGTCCTCAGTTTGCTAATTTTCTGGCAGACATGTTCTTTTGTTACTGTCTGCATACAAATATTTAATTAAAATATGAAGTCGTAACACTTCGCAGTTAGAGGCAGCTGTTGTCCCTACCTCCAAATGCGAAGAGTCAGTTTAACAGTGGTATCAAAATGCCCCCAAAAAAAGCGGTGACCTGGTCAGTAAGTCCATGCTGGCAGCAGGCACATGTGCAGCAGATCAAGGAGAGGCCATGAAGCAGCATGTGTCCATCAGTGCATTTGGCAGCGCAGCTGGCTGCAGCTTGCCTCAGGATCACACAGCAGCAGCCAGAGCTGTGCCTGCTGAAGAGCAAAATGTTCATGAAGGCATCAGGCTTTTAAAGAAAAAAAGAACTTGGAGCTGCTGAGAAGCTGGCCAGGCTCGAGACCTAAAGCAGAGGAGCTGTGATCACTCACACCAGTATTTCAGGGGGCAAAAGCAGTCTGCTCGCTCTCTGCTGCAGCCCTCAGCTGCCCTCCAGGCCCCACTGATGAACCAGCACACTCATCAACACCATGGTGCTACCTGGCATCAAAGTGCAGTTTCTCCTTACCAGAAAGCAGCACACTGAAAACTGTAACTAAAAACCTCTTTTTTTTTTTTGATGCAGCAGAAGCAGTTTCGGTGTGTTAAGGGGACAGCATTGCATTGGCTGCTGCCTTTCTCATTAAAATGTCTCAGCAAAGGATGCTGAACAGCTTCCTTGACCTGTTCCCTCCCACAAGCACCCAGGCAGGATATTCAGAAGTAGGACATTTTTAAAAAACCCCACATGTTGTATTTTTATTTAATAATGAGATCCATTTTCTCTGAGCTGTAACCAAAATTTGGTGTATT
The DNA here is from genome assembly GCA_013398815.1 of Ibidorhyncha struthersii. Classification (NCBI taxonomy): domain Eukaryota; kingdom Metazoa; phylum Chordata; class Aves; order Charadriiformes; family Charadriidae; genus Ibidorhyncha; species Ibidorhyncha struthersii. Next base: position 418,159 of record VZSZ01002186.1, read on the forward strand.
TATACATGAGAAAGATTAGTATAATTATCACAGAAAAGATTGAAAACATACAGCTGCAGAGAAGAAAGCGTTGAGAAAAAAGTCTTCAGCATTGTCTTCCTGGTTTGATCTTGGGCTTTTTGATCATAAGAAGTTTCCCAGTTAAAAGCAGGTGTTCCCTAGTAAATGTATATATACTAATTCATTAACTTGGCACCAGGTGAACAAGAGCCGTGTTTGGAGAATGAATTGCCAGTTCAGTAATTAATCTGTTGGTTTTACCAGAACACAATATCCCTGACAGTGACATAGAAGAATGGTAGCTCTTTTGGGAACAATCTGTTCCATGCTGCAGATTTAATAAAAAAATAAAATAAAACTGAAAGGAAAAAGAAAACAGAGAGAGAGAAACCCGTGCTCATTGAGGACCAAGAGGCAAGTGTATGGAAATCAGTTTCATCATTCCTATTTGTCATTTTTATATGTAGTTTTGAAGGAAAACTAATTAAAGTAATTGAAGTTATTTCTCTTGGTCAGGGATCCATTAAAATCTCCTTGAATATGTAATGAATGTGGTTAATATAACAAAAGATCTAAACTGAGAAGGAGGGGGCTTTTTTATCCTGTCTCTCCGGCTACAACTTCACCATGCTGCTGTGTATTCAAGCATATATTTTTTAATGTAGTAGTGAATACATAATTTATTTTTGTTATGGTTCTTACTTTAAAATATAAAGTCTGACCTTATCGGAGAAGGAAAAAAAAGACTTTCGCTCTTCAGGATTGCTGGGCACTTTTTAAAATCAGTAAACATAGTTAAATGCTCTCTTAGAGTGTATCTAGCTGGTCAGGTTTAAAAGAAAATCTCCACATGCAGGTGTACGCACACGTGTGCACACACTTGAATGAGTTTGGTGCTACGGCAAATTAGATGCAGCATCTGATTTGGAGATGAAGAAGCTGTTTGTCAACCCAAGAGGTGGAACAGTGCAGGCACGTGCTCACCTGTTTCAAACTCAGCTGGCAGAGGCTTTCTCCACTAATGAGAAAGCAGCTCATTTTTGGTCTTTCAGCTGTTACTTGTGATGAGATCTCATTCCAGATAATCTTGATTAATACCAGGTAGAGTTTTCCTTTAAGAACTGAAGAGCATCCCTAGTTTATTCCCTACAAAAATAGCTGTTAGATGGTAATGAGCTTTCACATGAACTCATAAGAGAAAAAAGAAAGAGAGTTCTTGATCTAGCTGCTTCTTTTTCTTTTCTTTTTTTTTTTTTATCCAATAAAAATCCGGAACACAGTTTTATCTAGAGAATAGTGTAAGGAAGGAAATGCAAGTGTATGTAGCATCACAGGGTATTGCCCTCTTTTCCTTCTGTGTGCACTAGCACTGAAGGTCAGAGCATCAGCACCTCTCTCACTTCTGTTCATGCCATTTTTTCAGTAGTTTATTTCTAGTGGTGGTAACGAAACTCTCAGTTTAACTAGATGAACCAAAGTAATAAAAAGCCTAACATTGCAAGTACATAATAACTAGCAGTCCATACAGTTACATTGCCCCTTAAACAGGGCAGAAATTAGGTGCATGCGTATTCACCAATGATATATATTTTAAAAAAAACAACTTTAAGACCAGTAACCCCTTGATTTGATACCTGAAAAAGAGAAAAAAAATACGATACTGACTGTCTGTATTTGCTGCCATACGTCAACAATATCCATTCAATAAGAGCTCTACTGTATGTGGCTGTAAAGTATCTTTGAAAATTAAGCATCAGGACAACACTGCCTCCAGCAAATATTTTAATAAAAGTGACTTAAGAGAATGAGAACAGCTGGGATAATTTATCCTTGTATAATCCTTTCAAATCCATATAATTTCTGTGAGGCAGTTTAACTACCAGTGTTCTATGAAGTTTTACATTTCAGTCACACAATTGAGTCATTGCAGTAATATTTATTGGTTGCCTCTATTTATTATAAACAGAATTCTCCAGATTTGCTTCAGACCTGTCTGACACAGGAACTTGGCTTTTGGAAATGAAATGCTGAGATTCAGCTTTCTAGCTGAACTTTTCTCACAAACCAGTTTCATGTATTTCATGCAGAAACTGGTAAATTATATGAATTTGGTGAAACCGACGTAGGCAATAAGCATTGATTGTGGTGATCCATTCATTATTGAGGAAAACAGTCTTTACTAAGTTTGATTAAAAATATTTGAAAGCAATGTTTTTAAAAGTTATGGGAGTCTGAGCACTACATTTCAAGTCTTAGGCTGTTTAATCAAAATCTGATTATGAGTTTTAAGTAAGCTAAATGGTACACTTCTCTTCCATAACTGAATTAAGAAATATCAACTTTCACCTCCTAGAAGACAGATGAACAGGCTGTATTTTGTCATATTTGTACCTCCTCAGTGAAAAAAACCCTTCTATTTGAAATGATTTTATGAAAAATTTCAGCTGTTTTTTAAGAAAATTTGAGCAATCACACAGAAAAGGCATAAGTTTATATAATCTAATATTATTATTATGAGCGCTTAGGTAAATGTTGTGAAGTCTGAACACTATTTAATTTTAACCATCTTCTAATCCCCTTTGTTACATTATTGCTTATATAATTTTAATGTTACTCCCTTCTTGTGCCAGAGGTTCATACAGTGAAAGGAGGGTTTGCTTATCTTTGGGATTTTGACATCATCTTTTTTTTACCTGCTAAAACCATCTTGTAATTTTAATGTAGTGATAAGTGGAGACCAGATGTTAAAAATGATGTGATTTTTATTGTTTAGAGTCTTGTAATCTGATAGGAGTGGGACAGATGCTTGTTACCACTGGAAAGAGGACATGAGCTTTTTGATTTTCCGTAGCTTCAAGGTTAAAACAATGTTTGGACATTGATCTTGATGTGAATATAAAAAGATTACTACACCCATGCAAGTCATAAGACAGATTGTGTGAAGCAAACAAAGATTTTACTTAGTGTCAACACTCAGAGCTTTTTCACTGTTTCCTGAAATCAGAAATAAATTTTTAAAAAAAGGGCATTAAAAAATCAGGAAATTTTTTATTTAAGTGCTTTTCAGAATATGGAAAGGAGGGGGAGGCAATTCATATTTTTATTTGTGGTTCTTATGCATGGTAAAAGAAAGTTTCGGAAGTACAGGTTAATTCTATGAAAAGCTTCTAATATTTTAAAATTCTGTAAATATGAATAGTTATATTAGGAAATCGACTTATTGTTTTCAAATATGTTGTAGGATAATACCAAAATCTGCTGTTCAGTGCTGACAAGCTGCACAGATCTTCCGCTCAGATTTAAATCGTACAGCTTTCTGTCTGATGCTGTAGTTCATGCCTGTTCCCTAAACGTAACCTTCCAATACTGTGGTCCAACAGAGTCACTGTTCATTGGTATAAATAAAACCACGTTGCCTTTCTCTACACATAAATATTGACTTTGGTTTTCAGTGGTTTTGTTGCATTACTTTTTAAATGAAATTTAGCAGAAAATGTAGTGTGTCCTGTTATCATGAATGGATTTATTTGAAGAGTGGGGGACAGTAATAGTAGATTGTGAGTTTAGACGGCATTTACAGTCTGTGGCAGAACCAGTTTGATAGAGAAGCTTCTTAGTACAAAGTAAGGACAGCACCGAGGTCCCATTTTTTAAAAAAAGGAGGGATGGGTATACCCCTAAAGGCTGGGGGTTTAAATGCATTTAGCGTTGCTCTGCATTGCCAGAGTAGTAGTGGTTTGGCCCGTTGGTTGTACATGTAGTCAGGGTGCAGAAAAGGCTGCCTTCAGGCAGCCCCATGGAAGTCATAGGAGAAGCTACATCATGGCAGCACAGGGCTGCTGTAGCCTGGGTTTATTCAACTGGCAATCCGCTGGGCAAAGATGGGGAGGTGCTGGGACACAACAGCCCTGGCAGGAAGAAGACCTCAGCGGGGAGGAGGACAGGGCTAGGGAGGGGTGCCTCAAAGGCAGGTACTAGCGATGAGTGCTAAGTGGGCTCTGTTTGGGATGAAAAGAGTGAGATTCAGAGGGAGCTCTCTTTGAAACATAAATGTTTCTAGATTACTGTTAGCTCTAATAGTCATTAAGTCATTAAGTTTTCATAGGTTTAAACAAGAGTAGGAAAACAAAGGGCGAGTGGTATGTCTACTTCAGTCCAAAGTGAATTCATTAAAATCAGAGAGTTCCTGCATCCTTGCTTGACCTTACGCTTACAGTAGATGAGGAAGAAACTTGAGGGAATTAATTTCAATCTTAATTTTTTGTTGCATTTGTTATTTTCCTAAAAAGAAGAAGGAGAAGAAAACCAGAGAGATTTCTGATGGTCAGTACAAAAATTCATGGTTTTCTTCCCAAGCAAATAATAATGTCATGACAGTAGGAGACTTGGTGTTCAGGGGGATTTTCACTAGCACTGAAGAACCTGTCAGCACCTTTGGACACCTAAGACCTTCAGAAAGTTTGGTCCATACTGAATCATTTAGCACCAGCCTCTTACACTCTCTGCCAGTTTTTGTTTGTAGGTGTGAAAAGGAAGATAAAGAATACTGGGTTTAGATTCACATTGTGTTTCTAACTTTCAGCTACTTTAAATAAAATCTTCCTGCATCTCTCCTAAGAAAACAGCAACTGAGAATTAGGACAAAACTTCCTCATTTTCATGCTCAAAATAAAAGAATACTTGCATTTGTGGTAGAAGAGTACTTAAAATAGGGCAGGAGTTCACTCAGATCCTTCTGTCACAGTATTATTAGCTGCATTATTTATAAAACTTGAATTGACGTCTACAGCTATAGCTCTTATTCATATAAAATTGTCACCTTTTAACTTATTAAACTTCACAGCATGATTCAGTAATGCAATATTTCTTATATAAATTATTTGAATAAATTAGAATAAAATCAGATATTTAGGAAAGTCATTGGTTCTTATTAAATTTTAAACAAGTTTGTTTAAAAAGCAAAATGCATTAAAATGTAATTTACATGCTAAAAATTCATTTGAAATAAATTCCTTAATCTCCATTTAATCACGATGCAACTATGAAAAATAACATTCTTTGAGTGTTGGACTATATCTTTCCTCTTACCAGCTGTGCCTCAGCTCCCTCGTTGAACCCTGCCCTGTGCCACACCATTTACACCAGCATATGCAGATTTCCGCTGGTTTTGCTCCATTGGCTTCTCCAGCCCTAAGTCTGAACTGCTTCTCCTTTGTGTCTCCTTCCACTGCTCTGTTGCAGTCTTCTGCTGCATTACACCCTGTGCCTGCACCTCCTTTTTCCCTCTCTAAGATGCCTCACATCTACCAGGGAAGCAAATTTCAGTAAGAGTCTCTGGCTGCTTTCTGCCAATGGATGTATGTATTATACATGTTCATTGTCCGTTTGGATGATCTGTCTAAATCTGTGTGATGCTAAGTTTTGCATAGAACAATTGCTCAATTAGTTACAGAGTCTGAAAGATTTTTGCAGGGAAACCTGTGAGATTAGGAGTAAGCCCTGAGGGAAGCTGGTAGAAGTGTTCTGACGTAGCGTATTTAAACTGGAATTACTGACACGGTCATCCTGACAGAGGAGCATTTTATATTCCCTGAGTTTTTTATTGCAGCGTACGTGGGGTCTGTAAAGTGCTTTGATGTTGGAGCCATATTTAAGTGCCAGGCATTATTGTTTCAAATCTTTCAGGTTAAGAGTTCTTGCGGACATGGTGGGGCTGTTTTTTGTTAAGCTTTCTGTTTTATCTTCTTCACACATGGTCTCCTGCTGCATGGACTTGGCTTAAAATTATAAAATGCAGAATTAAGTATTAAAGAGGATTTTGGAAAGGTGACTATCAGCTGTGGGTGGCTGATGAACAATCTGGACATACTGTGTAAAATCACATGGAGGAGAAATCTCCTGACGTGGAACTGGAAGAACTCCTCTTCTGTGCTCTGTGCCGGTATGCTGTGTGCCAGGCTGCAGAGTCCATCCAAGGTGGGAGCTGAATTAACGCATACCTGAATTCATAAAACTAACAGATATTACCTCTTTTTCTCGAATAGAAAATACTGTTTCCATTTTGACTGTTATGTTATTACTGCAACATTAAGTCTTGGCAAACAATCTTGGGTAGAGTTGTTTTTTACGCTTCTGTGGTATTTCCTGAAAAGCTCTTTTTCCTTTCCTAAGAGCCATTTTTTAGTTCTGTCTGGGTTCCTGGGGCTGTTTGTTTGTTGGTGTATTTCTGTGTTCAGCAAAACCTCGAAAGCCTGGAGCTGCTCATTTAGGGGAGTCTGATGGTGATTGGTCCTGCCACCTCCAGAGATCTTTTAAAGTGGAAAGAAGATTGGAAAGACTAGGAAAAAAATACGTCCTAATGTAAATTCCAAGAGCTTATTTGAGACGTACATCTGTGGCGCTCTTGTTTTTAGCTGAATTTTGTGTTTTGTGTACATGATGAAGGGAAAGCTGGTTTGACGATAGTGTGTGTGTGGTAGCTTTTTCAAGGCTGGGCAGTCTTCTCTACTGCTATTTCCTACTCAGTGACTGATACAAGCTATAAAGAAAATTCCAAAGAGGCTGCAGGTTTTTATTCTTGGAGAATTATTTTTGTTATTTTTTTCCAAATCAAAAGTACCTGAATTGCCTGAAACATATTCACCAAGGCAAAACCCCATGTACAGGTGAGTTGAAGCCTAAATCGCCATCAAAGTCAAGGAGTCAAGCATACATGTAATGCGTCTCACCGACTCCTGGGACAGCCTTCCCTTTTGCCATATGAAAAAAGTTAATAGGCCTTTTGGAAACTCTGTGGCTTTCAAATCTACTCCAGTGGGATGAGCTGGAAGATAAATATAAGCGGTTTTCCCACATACTAGTTAAAAAACAGTACTGAGTAAGAAATGAGAGGCAAAATAACTTTGAAAGAATATGTATCTATAAGTATCTACCTAAATATTTCTATACATTTGTACCCTGAACTTATTCATGCTAAAGTAAGACTGCACACTTTTGTTTTTTTCTAGCAGTGAAATTAGAAGACTGAAGACTAATATTAAAATTTCTGTATTACATTAATCCTGAAAGAAATTGAAATGAATTTATGTATTACAAATAGGGGTAGGAGCACCTCAGGTTTCTCACTACAAGACCATTAATTCTTCATATGCTTTTGGGGTTTTTATTTTTATTTTTTATTTCTACTTTCCCTCGGGCCAATTCCTAGAAGAAAAGACTCAGCCAAAACACTTCAGGCATCTCCAAGCATGGGGCTGAAGTACATACAACTGGGCTGGCAGTTTTCTTTGAAAGGCTAGAGGCAAGACTTGGCATTTGGTTGGAGCTGAGGAGAAGGGGAAGGGAAGTGTGGGGAGGGCTTTGGTTTGTGCTCCAGAAGTGAGGAACAAGTGCATCTGTCAGGATTTGGCCTTTGTCTTATGGGAATTGACCAGTCACTCTCTTCTTATTCAGAAATTCTTGCTCAAGTTAACAGAGGCAGTTGTGCTTTTTTGATATTTAAAGTTTGGGTGACTTAGTACCAGCATAAATCAGTCTGGAGACTGATCTGAAACAGTTTGTTTCAGGACTGTGGGACAGAGCCATAACATTGGTATATGCTGTGGATTCTTTGCATCCTTCTGTCTTGCTTGTTAGTGGTTGCTGGTTGTGCGCTCTAGTCTAGGCAGAGATGTAGCCCAGAGCAGGTGTCACTGGGCTTCCCCAAGAGCTGAACTGGACTATAAAGGAAACGTGACTGACTTTGTCCTGTTCTCTCTCTGCTTCTGGGGAAGAAGTTGTGTTTGCTAGGTGCCTGGGAGGCACGTATTACTTGCCTGCTCACATCCTGTGCTAGGTGGTCGACTTTGCTGATGATATTGAATATTAATGCTAAAAAGTACATGGAGCAAGCATGAATAAGTGCAGAAAGATCTTAGGAGGCTTCAGTGGCGTAGCAGTAAAATGGCAGATGAAATGTAATTCACTTATATGTTAAGTACAGTTCACTCACCTGTTAACTGTATGTTGACAGAGGAGAGGGAGGGAACAAAATCCAATCTTCATATTTCTGAGCTGACTGTTGCTGTCTAGGAGAGAGCCTGGCATTATCTCGGTGACAGTCCAGTGAAAACATCAGCACAGCAGCAGGAAAAAAACCCAAACATGAGTCGTGTCCAATCTTGGGAATGCCATTTTCCCCACAGTACAAGGTTGTGCTGTGCCCATGTCTTGACAGGTCCAAACTTGTGTATGACTTGATTTGGAAGTAGGTGCAAAAAGCTCCAAAAGTAGCATCTGGCTTGGAGACTCATATAGTTCTAGGCTGAGTTTCTGCGGTGCTTGAGCGTACCATATGTTAGTTCATAAACGCATCGCATATAAGCATTTATCAGTCATAAGCATAAGGCTCAAGCATATATGGATTTATTGCATAGCTCTGAGTCAGCATAGCAGACTTCTGTCTGCACAATATGGAAAGCAGCATTTGCCCTTCTGCTCGTCCTGCTCTGATGTTGTGTTATTTCGCACCAGTTTTTCTCATTGATTTTGACATGACAGCTTTCCTATATGGTCCTGCTTTTCAGACAGTTGTTCCACTTGTGGTATCTGCTCTATAGACAGTTCCAGCTGCATTTGTTCCTATCCCTGCCACAATCTGTTCCTTTTACAGCCTGTTACTTTATTTGGACTTCCTTCTTCTGCTTTACCTTGCTGTGTTTATCGGTCCTGAATGGGACTTCTTTTACACACCACAGTATTCGCATACAGGCAACCCTCTGGTATTTGTATGCAGGCTGCTGTTGAGCTCTGCAGTCCCTGCAGCCTTCTCCCAGTATGAGAAAGCATATAGCAGTGCTTAACAGGTTTTGGAGAAGAACAGCGGGGATGAAGAAAAGGTGAGACAGTTTCCATGCACAGAAAGATTATGCAGGTAAATAAGTTTGTAGCTGTAAGGTATAAATACTGAGGTGAAAGAGTTGATAGAAGAATTACAGCAAAGTTTGTTTGAGTAAAATTTACATATTCAGAGCAGACATGAGTGTCACCTTCTGTTTTCTAAATGCTTTTCACGAAATTAAGAGTAGAAGATCTAATACTTTATAGGAGTCTGGCAGTTATTTGTTAATTTCATTTTGCAGAAGTATTTTGATCTGTGTATGCAAAATTGTGTCTGCTTTTTTTCACTGAAGTAGATAAAAAGTTCTGTTTATTTTCCTGTCCTCTACCCTAAGAATTTTACTAGAGAGATAGATCATTTTAATATTGAAATGGTGCTATTTATTAAAATATTTAAGGTACTCCTTTTCTCAGATGGGAAGGTGTGGGGGATAGTTTGGGGGCCGGGTGGGGTGGAATTATGAGAGAAGGTCCTGTCATGTAGTTATAGATGTGAAGTCCCCCACTAATAGCCACAAGCAAAGGTTCATTTCCAGGGTGAGGTAGGCATCAATATTTCAGCTACTTTTAAGCCAAGTCCCCCGAATTATTGAGTGCTTTTAAATTCTGCCTGAGTTGCTGGGAGTGGTCGTCACCACACAAGAAAAAGTATCAAGCCCTGGCAACCCAGTCCTATGTCCTTTATGGTTAGTGGCAAAATCGCCACTGATTTTGTCAGTACCAGATTTAAATGTCTGGATCTTCTTTTCTCAGGTAAACCCATTTTCTGCCAAGACTGTAGTATTTAAATCTGATCCTTATTATGTCATGTGAAAATTTTAGTGGGAGTTTATCCCAGATACATTAAACTTTACATTTGCTGCAGTTGGCCTTGTTTCTTTCACATACACTTTCATAGCCTTAGAAAACGCAATCAAGGTGTTGTTCTTAAGCAATGTTCTCCAAGCGGTGAGGCCATCTCACAAAAGCTAATTTGGGGTAGGCTGCATACTGAATTTTACACAGCCTGCATTCAGTACGCTTGCTGCTCTGTACTGGACTGAAGATCTATTGCCTGACTCCAGAAATGAGTCCAAGTTTTGTCACATCAATTCTCTGCAGGAAGCTGCTGTTTTCAGCTATTGAGCTGCTTCAACTTGTGTAGCGGCAGTCGTGCCTTTTATCCCATAAACAGTTCAGTGCACATTGCCTTTTATTCTATGTCACCCTGCAAAACAAAACAAAAGAAAAATCTCAAGGAGCCAAAAGCTATTTTAGACTTGACAGCAGCATATAATGAACTGTGCTTCCTGGGGGAAAATTACTAATGGCTCCCTCTTGGTGTAAGGGACAGAGGCTAGCTCTAGTTAGAGTGAGAGCCACCAGTCCACCACATTTAAGAGAGGTTAGCCTTGAGGGATGCCAAACTTCTCAAGGACTAACGACTTCCTAAAGAATGTCTGGAATTAGTCTGGGATTTCTTTGGAGGACCACTTTTCAAAGAGGGAAGAATCACAAAGGGATTCCTGTCCAGCTGTCTGTATTCTCAATTCATACACTTGGGGCTGTACCTATGCAGGGGGCACTTTTGCAAGTACAGGGATACCCACAGGCTGTACCAGTAGGACATCTCACATAAATCCATGCTTTGTACCAGTTCCATAAAACTCTTCCCTGGATTGAAGCAGCACGTAATGGCAGAAATACTCTCATAAGTCCTACTGGCAAAATTACGTAGAACAGGGATTGAACGTTATTATAGTATTACCTGATGCGTGCAGTTTAGTTGTAAAGGACGTATAGCTTTGCTAAGGCGTTTGATATCACCTTGCTGTTTTATGCTGAACAATAAAATCCCAGACCCTACACAGCAGACAGGGTTAAAGGCATTTCCTAGTAGCAGCAAGATTATTCTGTTGTTCCTAAGGCATCTTTTCCAATGAGCCTGATGTTAACTGATGGTGACGCTGTCATGGAGCTCTGTGCACATTACTGTATGAGCTAACCTGTTTGATAAGACATAAATTTTACATCATGATGCCATTTATTAAAAAAAAATAATTAAATAGCGCCTAAATTGCAGTAAAACCTGTGTAGTACTGGCAACATGATGGACAAAACTGCTCAAAAATGTCCCAAAACACCTATCCTGCATTGTTTCTAATTGCCGCTCCTGAAGAGAGAGAGCATGGTTTCTTCTCCTCATGTCATTTGAATCTGCTTTGGCCAACTTTAAGGTTGCAGTAGGTCACCAGGTTTCTGAGCAGTGAAATATGGCAACAGACAGGTGTATCCTTCTGTTGTCCTGTATTGTATTTTTGACCTAAACATTTGAAGAATTTTGTGATTCCAGTTGCTTTACAAATAACAAAGAGAGAGGCACGGAGAGAAGTAGCAAGTCAGTAGCAGAACTGGGAATAGATCTTGGCTCTCATGCCCGTTGTCAGTCAGTAGTAGTTCAGCATTCATTCCTCCCTGTGATGTGCTTTTTCACAGCTCCGCTTAGACACCAAGTTCGTTGGGGTTTGTGAGCAGAGCTCAGTAGCACAGAAGGAAGAGCCAGAAGTGATCATGAAGCACAAACACAGTAGTGTTAGAAGATCCTTTCAGTGCATTGGTTTCTGCGCTTCTTGAGCTGACAGTAAAGTCTTTAGTGATAGCAGTACATGAAAAATCCACTTTATTGTATATAGAAGGGGTTGCCATGAATTAGGCATGTCTCAATTTGTTTGACCCATGCCAAGTTTAGAAAGGTCAAGTCCTTGTTTAAAAAGTCATCACTCACTAACATGAAGGTGTCTTCTTTACATTGCAATAAGCATTGCTGATCTGTGTCTCCATGAAGCTGGTCTCCTGCATTACAGTCAAATACACGAGCTTTAGCTCGTGCTTCTCTAACCAAGCCATGGAGCGGCTTCCAAAGGAGGCAGAGAGCTGAGCCCAGCATTGGGGGTAGCTCCAGTGTGAGGCTCCAGCAAAAGCTTCCAAGGGGGAAGCATGTTTCTCTTTGGGAATTTGGTCCAATGTAATTATTGCCCCAGCAAATGCAATAGGTATTGTTGCTATAACATGGTGTGCAGGCACTACTATGAGCACGGCCACTAACAAAGTAAAAAAAAACAAACAAGAAAAACCCACCGCATACCCAGAGTCACGTTTTAAAATGCTGAATCTTCAGTGTGCTTGTGAAATAAGGGCAGTTTGATTTCTTTTTTGTCCTGCTTAGACTTTGCACTTTCTATATGTTCACACTGTCTGTGGTGTTACATTGAATATCTAGAATTTCATTTCAGTGCAGGCACAGTAGTACATAAAACAGCTGTAAAGATCTGCCTACAGTAACCTTCCTGTACTTCTGTTACAACAGTAAGTGCCGACCCATCAGTTCTCTTGAAACTTGAGACCATGGCAGTGCCATGCTTAGCTGAGGACACACACTTTATGGGCATTTTAGTCACTGAAGTTAATTACATCAAGACCCTGTATTATGTGTAGTACTTTGCCAAATTTGTACTGATTTGGGAAGATGACACAAATTACTTCCATGACAATTTACAGATGATTCAAAAATAATGTGTAATCTCATTAGATCTCCATTAATCAGATAGTGGGGTTTTTTTTAGAAAATGTTAACATTTACTCAACACATTTTACAGAGTGTTTGTACCATCATGTGAGTTCTGCAGGAGTAATTTTATTAATAATTCAATTCAGCTTTATGTACTGCTGCCTTCATTAAAGAAGTTGGCTACTGACAGCACTTGTAGTTAGTGTTCTGTTAAGCTTGACTGAGATAAAAGATTAAGTCCACTTACATCTCCAAGAGGGAAGACAATAAAAGTTTTCTGCATTAGTAAGATTACAGCTGCTGGTCAACCTGTACCCAGCCTACAGCTCTTCACTGTAGACTAACTTAAGCCTTCACTCTGAAGGAAAATTGGCATAATTAGCTGTGAAAAAAGGCTTAAAAGACTGGACCCATTTTTACCAGATAAATGCCACCCTAGATACCCTAGGGTATCTTTTGGGGGTGCCAAATGACCTTCAGTATCTGTTCTGCATGTACAGGATGTATGTATGCACCACAGGCACAAGGCAAGTTGAGCTAGCTGATGTCCCTGCTGAGGCACACTCATGAGCACTGGAGGAGGTTTATGTTGACGTAAGAGCTTTGTTTGCTTTTACTTGTACAACTAAGAATAACCATCTAAGATTTGAACGAAAAATACTGTTAGCAAATCTTTTTTCCTATTTTTCTAAAAAAACAAGTATTGTTTAACAAGAGTACTTGGATGTATTCTCTCATAGTCTGTCACAACGTACTTGATTAAGACCATTTGTTGTCTAATGTAGTGTATATGGCCCATTCGCCCATTTTCTGACTGGACTGTTAGATCAGTATTGATGACTTGAGGAGCCTTTTATGGCTTCATTTTTAGTGAAGAATTAATTTGTTCGAATCTGTGAGTTTGATTCTTGCTTCCAATGTTTTCTCTGTCACTGTTTCCCTAGTTCAGTTCTCAGTCTACCTCTGACATTTTTTCCTTCTTACCGGGGAGTCACTTGATCACTTTAACCCTTTGATTTTATTTTCTGAGTCTTTATCTAGAGTGAGGCCAACGCATTTGAGTCACCCTTCTGCTTCTGTCCTTCTCTGTACTTTTATTTATTGTGTTTTGAGGTCTCCAATAGCAAATCAAAATGGGGATGTGCCACAGCCTCTCAAGTATTCCCCCCAACAGTTATAACATCTGTTGCAGTTTGGGTTAGTATTTAAAACAAATTAAGCTACATCACTCTCTGAAGAATAAAAAATAATTTATTATTCTAAAGCCATAGAAGATACAGGGGCTTCAGCAAAAGGAAAGGTAGAGATGTTAGTAAATTGATAATGACCTTGGTCCATCTGCCAGGGTAATTTTCCTGCCTTGGTAATTGAAATGTATTCAAATGCAATTTAAAGGTCATCAAGAATGCAAGTCAAAGACTTAAGCAGAGTTTCTGATCAAAACATTAAGTATTGTGTTTGACTTTTCCTTTTATGAATGGTTGAAGGATTCTGCCAAATGGTACATGTCTCTTATTTAATCAGGCTACTTTGTTACAACAAACTTTGACTGCAGCTGAGCTCTTCACTTGAGTCCAGTACTCACTGAAACACTAAAGGACAGAGGACGGTCTTTTATCCATAGTTATCTTGCAGTTCTGCAGTAAAGTGAACACTGAGATGAATGCCAATGCAAAATAATTCTTCAGAGGGGAGACAGAGGGTCATCTGAGCAGCCTTGGCCCATATGATGAATACAGTGTGAGCAGACGCGAAGGATGCTGACACTTGTGTCAGGAAATTTGGTCCAAAAAGCAGGACTTTCAAAATCTGTACTTGGTGTGCCAGTATCCATTCAGAAGACTTTTTGAAAGAAATGAGTAAAGCAATATATGATGGCTGGACAAACAGATTGTCCCTTCAAGATTTCCAAGCAGAGTTAAGAACCAATAAAAGAAATGGATACTGTTATCTTATTCTCCATTTTCCTGGGCAAAAAGCAGCTGCATTAAGTGACCACACATAAATTTTTGAGAAGCTCTTCCATTTCATCCAGAATCTGTAGTTCAGCATGAGGAATTGATTTTTAGTAATAATTCATGTAGATCCAGTAGAAGATCCAACTGAAAATAAAGTGGAAGGGAAGAAGATGAACCCTCTGTCCTCTCTATTAGGTATCCTAATTATTGCCAAAGTAATTGGCATTAATCTCCTTTCAAGATCAGGAGTAATACTGCCTTCAGAAGAAAAATAACCTATTTCAGCAGGGCCAGCCATATTCCCCATCTCCCCCCCCCCCCCCCAAATGGCAATCTTTTGGATCTTCTCTAGCTAATCAGTGGAAATGATGGACACCTTGGCATCTTCATTTGGCAATACTTTTTCACCAACATCCCAAGGGTTGCCAACCTTAGCTTTGGCAATCCTAACTAAAATGAAGCCACTCCTAGTCCATTTAACCGCATGCACGTTTTTACTGCGTCCCCTGTAAAATCATTACTACCTTTCTTGGTAGCTTGTTTTCCATGGCTAGCTTTCCTTCTGCCATCTTACCACACACAGCCAAGTAGATCAGATCTAATAAGGTATTTTGTTCACCTCAGATTTTAAAATACACCACTTTCACATTTCTTCTGCCATGCTAAAAATATTAGCTGCATAGCCCAATTGCCATTGGATCATTTCTTGACCATAACAGTGACATGAGGAACTATGCTAACAGAGAAAGAGGACCTTTGATCTGTCACCTGTAGAGCTGTTCCCCATGTCTTGTTCCCAAGGCACACTCCATCCACACCGTGCGTGCTTGTGTGGCTGGGCTTTGCGCTGCTCTGCAAGCCCAGCACTCCATCCTGCTTCAATGCCGGCTTTGCCCAAGCGCGGCCAGCCCTCTGTAACCACCGTGGTCTCTTCTTCAGGCAGATTGCTTCTCCACCTTGTTTTTTTTAGTATCAAAATGGGGATATGAGAAAGTGTTGTTTTGACGTGTACTGATTGTAAACAAAGATGTTTGAACGTGGTCTGGGCCTGCTTGAGATGCAGCATTCATTAATTAGCCCCAAATTATATTTAATCTGACTAATCTGTGTGGTCACACCATTGCACATGAACTGTGATCTCAAATAAAACAAATCCGATCCAGCTCTGAGCTGAGGTGATGGTGCGTAATTAATTATTCTAGCTGTGCAGTTGACCCCATGAAGAAAGGCAGCATGCACCACGCGCACTCTGGAGAGGTTTGCAGAGATGATTGTTTAGCAGGGACTGTACATATGGAAATTTGTTCTCATTTCTTCCTTTGTGCTATCCCATTTACAAATGGAAATGACTGCTTTGTAGCCAGTTTTCATTATATATCTCTCCCATGAGATGTGAAATTAGCACTAGGAGAAATCCCATGGTAGCTGGGGCTGAAGCCTAGTCTCTGCCGTTGAGGCTGCTCCACCGGGAAAAGGGGAGCAGGGAGGCAGCAAGGCCAGCAGGACCCTGCACTTGCCAACATGCCTCAGCAAGGGGCAGAGACAGTCCACTGGAGTCAACCAGGGTCGGCCAAGGGGCCAGCCAGGGCTGGGCAAGGCGGTGGTGGTGAGATAGGGCCAAGGTGGAGCTGGGAAGTCAAGTCATGGTCAGGCACAGTGTGCATATAGTATATGTTTAAACAGTATACTTTTATGCAGTTACATACAGGGGCAAGGTGGAGGCCCCAGCTGAGTCTGGTCAGGGCAATGAGAGCCTGCTGGTGCCTTCATGTCCTCAACATCCACATAGGGCCCAGCCATCTTCTGGTGAGCAAGTCAAGAAAATCCACCTCTTGCTGCCCTTGGGGCTCACGCTGTGTTGCTTAATTCGGGATTGTACAACTGACTTCAATTAATCTGTTCCTGCCTTACATCAATAGCAAACGCAGTCAAGGCTGTGAATCACTGAAGTGTCACTTCATTGCACACCTGGGCAAGGAGACAAGAAACTAGTTGAACATTACAGTGTTGATGTATATAAATGGGTCACTAGTTTCCTCCAGAGGTGTATGTTGCGTGTTGGCTTTGAGCAAGATGTGTGTATATTAGCGCTGCCAGCAGTCTTGGTAAAGGTTTGCAGCACTGCTTTGATTACGTTGAATAGCAGAGCACAGGTGGGACAGAGGGTATAATGGCTGTGCATCAGATCATGCTCCTTGCTAATTGTAGTGGGCCAGGGAAGGACATGGAAAGATTATATCTCATTGCACTAAGAAAGACAATTTAAATATAGGCACTAACTTTCTGGCAAAGTATAATAATACTGGTTTACTTGGTTATAGTTTGATGTAATGTAAAGGAGGTGGTGGTTGTGAGGGTGTTTTTTCTTCTGAGAAAGGGAATATGCTACTAAAGATATAAAAAAATGATGTTCTTTTAGAAAATATTTTTGCAGTCACAGGATTGTTCCTGTATATGCTTTGCTCCACCAGTGCAGCCATCTAACCTGAAAGTAACATTGTGAGTGATCCCATTCAGCATCTGTTCAGGAAGCTTTCTTAAAACAGGAAGGCAAGGAGAGCAGCTAGGCTATTATAACATCAGGTAAATCTTTCCGTGTGCCTTCCTCTGAGCCAGCCACAAGGCAAAGAAATGTTGTTACCTTCAGATGAAGAGGCTCGGGCTCACAGAATCGTTTGCTCTGGGTTACCACACCGGTAGGTAACTCGCTCAGATTTGTGCTGATCACACTTCCTCCCCTCGGGTGGCTGCTTACTGGCCTGAGACCAGATCCCAGGAAAGCAGAGCAGGTATCAGGAAACAAGTTCCCTGTTCTTGGCAGTACTGGCAGATTTTGCACGTTGATGTAGCTGCCTGGGTATTTCTAACCCGTGTTTTCCAGCATAGATGATAAAGGGTTTGCTAGCTTTTGCTTCAGATGAGCTCCACACTTGCACAGCTCACATACCTAGACCTGTGTTTTCAGGTACTCTCTGGGCTCTGTGTCGCAAACAGTATGCTTCTGATTCACACAGAAAGCAGGGAATAAGGTATTTCCTCCCCAAACTCACTAGATGTACTCTTGAAATGCAGAATGGGTTTTCTGAGAATATACAAGTAAATTGTCTAATTTTGACCTTGAAGTCAATTAAATACTGCTATCTTTCAAGTAATTTTTAAGTTATTTTTTTCTTTGTTTCAAATGGTCTTGATGGCGGACTAACACAGACTTTTTTCCCCCCAAAAAAATAAAAAATTAATCTTACCCACAAGCTATCTGTAATTGAACTGGTTTATTGGTAATTTTTCTATTTAGTTGCTATGACTATATGGGCTGCAGCAGGGTCAGGTTAGCTTGCACAGGTGAGAAGTGAAACAATTATTTTATCACAAACTGGTCAACCAAGGTCAATCCTGTATGGCCCTTCTACAGATAACTTGCATGCAACAATTACATTTTGCGTGATATGCTACCAGCGTGGTGGAGATTGTTCATTGTCAACGTTTTCTGTTGGCTGATGGCCGCCTTCAGGCACCACTGTCCTTCCAGGGCTGCCTGCCTTAGCTCCACATCAGCCCTTTTCTTTGCCCTTTTGTGAAAACAAGACACAAGTGGAAGGGCAGTAACTTCATACAACCTGCGACCAGCAGCATTAAAAATGCCTTAGTCCTGAATCGATTGCTACGGCTCGGTAAGCGATTGCAAGATTGCCTGGTTACTTTATCTATGCACTTCCTTCCCTCAAGATGTTTGGATTTCTGTTAAGTGAGAACTCGGTTCAGTGGCCTCACTTGTTGTCCTAGCTTTACACTGATACAGCAATTATCCCAAGTGCAGTGTTCCTGTAAATTACCGATGTGCTCTCAGCTCTTCTCTTACCGCATTAAGCTCTAACAGGTAATATAATTTTCATTACACAGAGCATTTCAGGTACGAGAGCTCTGTGATAAGAAGTTGCAGTTTGTTTATTGCTAGCGTAGCTGGTTGTAAATAGTTGTTAAATTTGTCATGCTGTCTGCTTTTTTTCTTATTCTTAACGCTGTGAAGGGACAAGACAGTGCCATAGAATCACTGCAACAGTCTGAGAACGTAAGTGTTATTGAGAGTGACAAGGCAAAATTGTAGATTAAAAAGTGTGTTGCAGGTAGGACGGGGGCTGTGCATAATTCATCCTTAAATAATTCTTCGCATTTAAAAATTAATTATTTTGTGGTCATTTAAGCGTCTTATATTCATGACCATTCCAGGGTACCTTAGCCAGAAATCAGGCTGGGGAAATAAATTATAGTAGTTCACCTTTTAACCCAAATGTTTGCTTGCTGGTGATTGATGATACCTGTCTGAATCCCTGGTTAAAGTCCTCTGCTTTTGAGAATATATAGCCTTGATTTCTCTTGAGCTCCCTAGCACTAAAGGGCTACAGAGGAGTTTTATTATATGCAAAAAGGCTGACATACAAACCTAAATCCAAGAACCCACATTAGATTGATAAAGAAATCTTCCTGAAATTCAAGCTCTAGTAGAGGGAAAGTTAATTCACCCTTCTGCTCAGCATGTCTTTCTATACATAACGTGGGTATCCCTCTACTCAGTAAGAGACAGGCGCTCACCTCAGGATCCCTGCCAGGCAGCAGCACATTCCCAGTTCTGCCTTTGGGATGTTCACGTTCTTCTGGGGAGTTTGCTCTTTATTCTCCTGTTTCATCTTGCAGCTGTAACGAAAGGAAGCTTGTGGCTCTGATGCTTTGATTGGCACCTGTAATGCTCTCAGCAAATAATTAGAAGTGGAAAATGCCCTAAAATCTTTGCAAGTGTTATCTTTCTGTAATTATTCATGCTGTATTTAAGGGGAGGTTGTGCTGGGAATACCTGAGTAGACATTTGATGATAAGGA
Source organism: Ibidorhyncha struthersii (assembly GCA_013398815.1). NCBI lineage: Eukaryota > Metazoa > Chordata > Aves > Charadriiformes > Charadriidae > Ibidorhyncha > Ibidorhyncha struthersii. Next base: position 437,415 of record VZSZ01002186.1, read on the forward strand.
TAGTGCTGTCCTTATGCATGCCAAGCCAGATATATTACTCTAAAATGTTTTCTTTGCATAGCATCTTGAAGAAGTAGCTCTTTTGCCTTGCTTCCTGGTGAAGAAGCATTTCTTTATTTACAATACTGCTTTTGAAAGCTTTTGTCTCTGTTCTAAAAATAAATGAACAAACATTGAGATTTCATAATTTGCGGGCTTTGATTTCACATTAGCTGTGTGTAGCTCTCAACTAAAGACCTGGGAGGAGAAGGGAGGTCGCTTCTGATTTAGAGATTCACCCCTTCTTAATCTGAAAACTAAAGCTGTTTGTTTGGTTTTCTTTTCCTTTCCTAGTAGCAGTTGTGGCAGAAAGAGTCTGCCAGGCAGTTTTAAGCAGTCTTCTTTACCATTAATTCAAATTCCGCAGTAGCACAAATACGGTTCTTTTGATTTTAGTTGAATTACTTGAGAGTCAACTTGATATGCATGAGACCAGGATTACTGCCTAAAATCTCAGGCTTTTTTCCACTGACTAGCTCTGCTGGAAAAACTAGGAGAGGGTGAAGCTTTATTTTAAAACATGAAGCAGAAGGCATAGCTCCTATGATTCCTTTGTGCTTTATACAATGTTTAGAAGTAAAAGTACTTAAGGTAGAATTATGGTCAGGTAATACCACAAGAAAAAAACCCAAGAAATATAAAGTTATCAGTGTCATCCTGCTCACATCATGTGATACATACAGGGAAAATAACTCTTCTGATCTACGTCTTCTGAGCTGCTACTGACATGGTTAGGTAGTGTTAAATGACAAAATGGAAAATCCATGCCGGTAGGCATATCCTGTATGGATACCTACATTTACCGGTATCTGTACATAACACAGCAGGTTTTTTTTTTTCTTTCATGTACATACATCATGCAATGCGAATAATTTTGGCATCATCTTTTAATTGTGTCGAGAGGTGCTTTATAAAAGCTGTAGGATAGGCCTATCTTTTGAGCTCTACCTATGAAATTGTTTATTTGCAGTTTATCTAATTAATAGGAAAAAGCACGTTCAGCATCCCTAGCCCTGACATGGGTTGAATTGATTTCTTGTTGTTTAAGAAAGTCCTTGTCAGCGCTCAACTTTCTTCAGTGCCCTCAAGCATAAAAGTAAAATTATTTTAGTTATGGTAAAGTGTGGTTCCATGCACAGTAAGAACACAGAAAAGCCACAACTTTTGTGACCTCTATCTGCTAAATAAAACCTGTTTGCATTATAAAAACACTAAGAGACTACGGCTTTCTGCTCTCAGTAATGCTGATCTGGGTGAGTTGCGGTCACCCTGCATTGCAGATGATGGTCTTGGAGTGTTATCTGTCCATTTTCAGTTTTTCTCAGCAGTGATAAGTACTCCTCAGAAAGCCACAGATGTAAGCATTCTCTGGGACGATATAATTTAAAATTCACATAAGTAGACTACTATGTTATACATTTGTTAATGTCTTTAGCTGGAAACTACTTCACGTCTACTGAACAGGAAGCTTTTGCGGTTACTGCCAGTGTACATGGCTGAGGTTCAGGTCTAGACCTGTCAGCTAAGGATTTTGTCCTTTTCAGTCTTGCTTAGAGATGCTGTATGAGACAGCTTTTGAGTTACCCTTACACCGTTTCCCTGATTTTCCTTTGAAATACCTCCTATTGTACAGAAATACTTCTTCCGAGTATTTGGACCTTACCCACACTTGAAGCTCAAGTATCTTCAACATCTGGAAATCTATAGCAATAAGTAAGGTCAGCCTGGAGTCTCCCAGGCTGGTTCCCCTTGGCTGAGCCGCTCCGCTGCTCTGCTCCCAGGCTACACAATGGATGGAGGGGAAAGATATGGGAGCTGTTTGATGGGGGCTAATAACGGGATGAGGTGGCATCTTGAATATACAGACCCTGTGAATCTGTGTGCTACTTTACGTGGGGCGGGAGGATGGAGATGCCCAGCTGGGACTTCAAGGGCTGTGCAGTTGCTGGCAGAATTCATTGCCTATCCTTCACAACACATGCAATATGGAGGCCAAAAGTAGGAACAAAAAAAAACCTGCCGTGGCTCAAGTTAGGGCTTTGCTTGCCATATGTATTCTTTTGCAACTGAATTTATTATCCTCTATGTATGACATCTTACCTTACCATCCTTGCAGTTATCCCTGAATGAACAGTCGGAGGTGATTTGATATCCCTGGTTTGAGTGCTCCCACACAACAGCCATGAAGCCCATTAAATGCAAGTGAAATTCCCTGCATCAGCTCTTTTTTTCCAGGCCTGTTTGTTAGCAGCAGCACTTTATATATCAGTAGGTGAACTGGAAGGATGCAAAAATAAAATGGTTATTAGTAAAAGCTCCTACACAAGGATACAGGCTGTTCGCAGACAGTAACGCCTAAGTTAGCCACTAATCTAGAAAAGCACCACAGTTGAATTTAAGCACTTGAATAATACAAATTAGTAGACTCTTCATTTTACATTTTAAACCCAGAAACTGGGATCCTTAATTAGCCTTTAGGCTAAGATTTCAAGTATTAAGTATTCTGCTGGATTTTAAAGGGAGCAGCTACAGCGAGTAATGCACACATATTTTTAAGGGCCTATCCTCAAATATGGATTATTAAAAAAAATTAAAAATTTGATCATCAGCATCAGGAGATTAGGAAGAATTTAAATAATGAGAAGACTGCTTCCCTGACCAAAGCTCTTTGTACAGCACTTGATGCACACAGAAAAAAGTCCTTTAATAGCACTGCTCAAGAAAATACAGACTGGTGAAAAACTGCATTTCTAGTCAAATTCTCTAGGTAGTACAGCGCTTACAGAGCAGTGGGAGGATAAACTGGGGAAAAAAATCTTTAAATCGGGTTTAGATCACTGCCAAATCTGGTCAGCTCAAGCAGAGTATACAGAGATGAGTGGACATGGGACAGATGTGATTGGGATGGGGTACAGCTGGGTGATTTTAGATACATTAATAAATTTTCTGCCAACCTAATATGTAGCTGTACCTGCAACATAGCAAATAATTTAGATATGCTGCAGCCACGCAAAACGGAAATTACACGTCTTCCTTTAATATTTTACATGATTAGTCTTCTCTGCTTTTTGGCCTTACATGATACTGCAGTAAGTTTACTTTATCACAGAGAGGGTGTAATTCAACATATATGAGAGTTTTTCCCAGCTTCCTACTAGCTCTGCTTGCGTCTTCCCATCTCTAAATTTTGTTCTTAGGATGAGCTGTAATACAGAAGTGCTTAGGGCAAAGCTGCCAGCCACTAATAAACCACTCCAGAGCTTGGTAAGGGTGAATCTGAGGCAATGACAGAATTTGATTAGAAACTGAAGAAGAGTCAGGGGGAAGAGGAATGAACTCCAGGAGAAAGAGAGAAGTCCCTTCCATTTCTCCCTTCATTGAAACACTGAGCTTGATCTGTTGGAAGAACAGTATCTGTGAAAAGATAATACAACGAATGTTAGTTTCTGTTCAGCTGTGCAAATACAGCACATACTGCATAATGCAGTGCTGCCCAGACCAAGCATTAAGTAGGGCTGCATGTACCATGTCTGTGTGTATGGAGCAGCTGGAAAACTTGATACACAGCACATGGAGCAATTTTGTATAAACCAGTTAACTTCAAAGCACATTAGAGGTGATCTATCTAATCCCACGTGCATGCTGAATGCTAACACAGCTGAAAATATATAGGGTTTCCTTTTCCAAATACCTAAAGAGTAATTGGGTATCAGACTGCAGTGTTTGTAATACATGGTGTTGGATGCGCCCTGCTATAACGGTCAGCAGGGGTCCACCTAGAAGTGACAAACAGACCTGAAATTAAAATTAAAAAAATCCAGAGTTTATCCTCTGCTTCAATGTTGGGCTAGATAATAGGTTTCTTTCAACTGCTCTTTAGTTTTGAATGTGTTATTTTTCCTGAAAATGTGGCAGTTTTACTGATCTTGTAAGGATGTTAGTAATTGTAGATAAGACAGGTCTTGGCCTTAAATGCTGGTTTGCTTTGGCTTTTTTTTCCTGCTTGACAAATCGGTGCCTGTTCCTCCTTCCCTCAGTTGTGTCTCTTTAATTCCACTTTACAGGGGAGTTGCTTCAGTGTCTTGTCACATGTGAACCTTTGTTTAAGGATAAATTTTTCCTGCGTGCCAAGTCTTACAGCAACTTAGGTACTTCCAAATCGAAGTCAGAGTAAGACGCATGCTCCTGAAGTCAAGCTTTTCAGAGCGATGACTTTTTCTGACTCCTATTGATTTAATAACTACTCTGTACTTGAAGACTTCTAAGGACTGTGTGGCCAAGTCACATCTGAAAGTAGCATTAAAGTCCCAAAGCTACTAAGGCAGTTTTGGAAAATGCAAAATGCAACTACAGTCCCTTTCTCTTACATCTCACAGCTTGGAGGGAACAAAGGGCTGTGTCCTAGTACTTTCATGATGATGTGAAACCTGGGTATCCCCAAAACATTACTGGTGTGATTATTTTTTCATTAGTGTAGGTGATTAAGAAATTTGAAAGAGCTTCCTTATGGATACATTATTAAATGTTGATTCAGATGGTTTGAACTGAGGTAATGAGGACATAACGGGTCTTTTGAGAGCTGTGAGCCAGGCAGTTACTTTTGAGTTGAAAGTTTAGTTTTACCCCACTCTCTTCAAAATCCAGAGCGTGCCAGAAACATAACCTTTTCTAGATGTTTGCAAAGTATCCAGAAGTGTTCTTGAAGGGGAAATAGGAAGTTTAAAGGAAGCTGTTCCTGTTGCATTTAGAATCATAAAATCATAGAATAGTTTGGGTTGGAAGGGACCTTTTAAGATCACCTAGTCCAAACCCTCTGCAATGATCAGGGACATCAGATCAGGTTGCTCAGAGCCACATCCAACCTGACCTCGAATGTCTCCAGGGATGGGACATCTACCATGTCTCTGGGCAACCTGTTGAGTGTTTCACCAACCTCACTGTAAAAAATTTCTTCCTTCTATCTAGTCTAAATCTACCCTCTTTTAGTTTAAAACCATTGCCCCTTGTCCTGTCACAACAGGCCCTACTATTAAGTCTGTCCCCATCTTTCGTATAAGCCCCCTTTAAGTTCTGAAATGCCTCAATAAGGTCTCCACAGAGCTTTCTCTTCCATGGGCTGAACAACCCCAGCTCTCTTAGGCTGTCCTCATAGGAGAGGTCTCTCTGACCATTTTTGTGGCCCTCCTCTGGACCTGCTCCAACAGGTCCATGTCTTACCTGTGCTGAGGGCTCCAGAGCTGGGCACAGTACTCCAGGTGTGGTCTCACCTGAGCAGAGTAGAGGGGCAGAATCACCTCCCTCTGCCTGCTGGCCACACTTCTTTTGATGCAGCTCAGGATATGGATGGCTTTCTGGGCTGTAAGCACACATTGCTGGCTCATGTCCAGCTTTTCACCCACCAGCACCCCCATATCCTTCTTAGCCAGGCTGCTCTCAATCCCTTCATCCCCCAGCCTGTGTTGGTACTGGGGGTCACCCTGACCCAGGTGCAGGACGCTGCACTTGGCCTTGTTGAACCCCATGAGGTTCACATGGGGCACTTCTTGAGCCTGCCCAGGTCCCTCTGGATGGCATCCCGTCCCTCAGGTATGTCAACCGCACTATACAGCTTGGTGTCATCTGCAAACTTGCTGAGGGTCTATGTCATTGATGAAGATATTAAAGAGTACTGGTGATCCCAATACGGACCCCTGAGGAATGCCACTTGCCACTGATCTCCATCTGGACATTGAGCCGTTGACTATTACCCTCTGGATGCGATCATCCAACCAATTCCTCATCCACTGAACAGTCCACCCATCAAATTCATATATCTCCAATTTAGAGAGAAGGATGTTGGGAGGGGACTGTTTCAAAGGCCTTACAGAAGTCCAGATAGACAACAACTGTAGCTCTTCCCTTGTCCACTGGTGTAGTCACTCCATCGTAGAAGACCACTAGGTTGGTCAGGCAAGACTTGCCCTTGGTGAAGCCATGCTGGCTGTCTCAAATCACCTCCCTGTCCTCCATGTGCCTTAGAATAGCCTCTAGGAGGATCTGCTCCATGATCTTCCCAGGAAGAGGTGAGGCTGACAGGTCAGTAGTTCCCAGGGTCCTCCTTTCTACCCATTTTAAAAATGGGTGCAATGTTTCCCTTTTCCGGACACTGGGGACTTCATGTGACTGCTGTGACTTTTCAGATCTCATGGAGAGTGGCTTGGCAACTACATCAGCTGGTTCCCTCTGGACTCTGGGATGCATCTTGTCAGATCCCATAGATTTCTGCATGTTCAGGTTCCTCAGCTGGTCACAAACCGGATCTTCTCTTAGAGTGAGAGAGACTTTGCTCCCCAAGTCCCCATCTTGCGATCCATCCACTCGAGAGGTATGGGAAGAGAGATTGCCACTGAAGACTGAGGCAAAGAAGTTGTTGAGTACCCCGGCCTTAGTTTGTGTTAATTCTGGTTTTACTGTGTAATGAAAACAAGTATCCTATACATTATGCTCAAAGCTGAGTACATAACGTACCAAAATGTGGTTTTAAACAAGCAAGACCTTTGGCCAATAGACCAGCTGTGTGTGACAGACCATTGCCTCCTGCCTAGTTGGGACTGGATACTTCCTTGGGAAGAGGTTGTGTGATAGACAGATAAAGTGCTGCTGTTACTTTGCCACAGAATTCACAGTCCTCTTCACAAAGGAATTTGTGTTTGGTTTTTGTGGAGCAGCGTACCTGTATAAGCAGAGAATTTGGTCATGATTCCATTAGATTTCTCACCCAGCGTTCCTTTGTTAAAAGTAATTTATGCAGGTAAAGCTCACAACTATTGCTGGATTTGCAAATAGCATATGAATTTGTTCTTGGATTTAAAAATAGCATATGTTAATGAATAATAATTCATTTTTCCACAAAAAAGATTATGAAAATCTGAGTTGTCTCATGAAACTCAGCCTTCAAGCTTAAAATCAAATTATTGAAAACAGTCAAGAAATTTTGAGATGGTGGTATGTGACGTGTCTTTGAATAGGCAACCTTAACTGAGTCATTTCCTGACAGCTTAGTACTTGGTTTGACCCCAGTAAAGTTGTTTCTAAGAGTACATTTTATGTATATGATTTTGTAGAGAGATACTGATCCAGAATGCAGGCACCTATACTTCCAAGCAGAGTCTGGAGAATGATACAGCGTAGGTGAGGATGCAGTGTTTTAGGGTGATAAGGTAAAGTTGGGGATCCACCGGAAGGAAGAGCCCCTTGAATTGTGTTTGAGGGTAGGAGCAGAATGGGAGTTAGCAAAAGGCCTGAGGGAAGAACATACCTTAACACTGCTGGCCCAGGGCAAAAAGAGGGATTTCCATGGAACTGCGGATCCGAGACCATCAGTACTGTTTGGTTGTTTGGGTTTACAAGGAGAGACTGTTTAAGCAAGGAAAAGGCTCCTGTGAACTCATCTTGCAAGAGAGCAGCTCATACTGCTGTTTGATTATAGAAGTCACACACAAGGATGACACACAGGTCGTTCACGTGCTAGGCAGAATTTGAAATTGCGTCTTTGCTGGATTAGCCTTGCTCGATGTGTCCTTCTCTAAAACATCACCTTCTGGACACCAAGTTCTTCAGTCTTTTCAACGAGTGTATTTTATACCTAATGCTAAAATGGAAGGGATGAGTGAAACCAGTTTAAAGATGCCCTGCTTGCTCCGGGCCGTCCTTGGGCCACTTCTCAGGTGTGGATGCACTTGTGCAAATCTGTCTTGAGTGGACTGGAGCTAATCCAGGATTGCGTAAGAGCAGAACATGATGCCTTTGCTTTACTCACAACAGAAGCATCATATACATTTCCCCACACCCAGCAGCTGTGCACGTGGTTCCTGTACGGCAAGAAAGGGCCAGCAGGGCAGAGGTGCCCTCTCTTTTACCCCCACTTGTTGCTGGCTACCTCCTGCCTGTGCAGCAAGAAAAGCTTTAGGATCTGTGCAGCTCCACCTAGAATAGCTGTAGCAAGATTAAATTAACAAAAATTCCCCTTTTCCCGATCAGGAGGAGGTAATCTGCCAAATGCAACCCCTGACACCTGGTACTGTGCAGGAGAGACTCCCTACGTTCCAGAAGGATTACCACAAGCGTGATTATAGTGGCAAGAGATCCCCATGAACCCAGGTAGTGGGCACCACAGAGGAATGTTATCATAAATCCAAGGCACCTAGGGAAGGTGTCCAGTGCATACCCATGTATTCTGACAAGATCTCTTATACATTGGCTAGGGATAACAGGAAAGTCAGACTAAAGACTACTGTTGGCACATTTTCTGTGTGCCATAGCTTTAAAGTATTTAAAAATGCAAAATATGCGTCTAGCAAGATTTCCAAAAGTGCCTTAAAAAAAAAAAAAAAAAAAAGATCTAGATACTGATTT
>VZSZ01002186.1:445853-513357 GCA_013398815.1 Ibidorhyncha struthersii
TTTTTTTTTTTTTTAATTACATTTATTGACATACTTTCACGTGCAATTTTATCAGAGACAAAGCACAGCTGGGCTTTAGCTTGGTATTGAAGGTGAAAACCAATCTACAGTACCCTAATTTCACTGAAGAAAAAAAGGGACTATTTTATTGTAAAAAATCCCTTTGGAAATACCTCGGCAATTTTGTTTTGTGAAACAAATAATTACATAAAAAGTATAATTTTGCTTTAGGGTGTTGTGAGGACAAGTGATTAATATTTGTAAATGTCTCCAGGAAAATCATTCAGGTTACAAGACTGCATTTCACCACAAAACAAGGCCAGAACAATTAGAGATTTGTGAAGCAAACACACAGCTGTTCACGGGGTGGGGGGGGAAGCCAAACCTGTTTCTCAACCTGTTCGAGGGTGAAGTGTTACAGTGCCTGTGCTCTCAGAGCACAGAGGAAGGGTCTCAGCACTTGTGGTCCCCATAAGTGCAGGACTGAGCCCGAGGCAGCAAGCCCCGCTGAGGGCAGGCTATTAAGCTAAGGCTCAACTGGACATCAGGACAATTAAACAGTCTCCAGACTGGCACTTGATGCCTGGACAAAGCCAGCCTGCAAAATACCATGTAAACACACCTTCAGAAAGAGTCCTTCCTGGAGTACTGTGTTACATCTTCTTTCCATCCCTTCTCCAGGCCAATGGGGAATCTCATTTCTGCAGCAGGTTCCTTCAGACCAGAGTTTTCCCAAAAGGAAGCTCTGAAGCCTTTCCTTCAGAAGCAGCTGCTGGTAGTTTGAGGACAGCGTGGAGAAAACCATGCATACTGATAACCAAAATTCTTATGTCAACAACGGCAACAAAAAAAGCCACCAAAAAAACTTCAAAACACCTTCCTCCCTGCCCTCTTCCCACAGACAAAAGACACTGAAGAACATTAGTGCCTAAGGCTGGGCCTTTCAGCCTATAAATTCTAAATTTCATAAATTCTAAAGGGAGGAGAAGGATGGTGCCAGGAAAGGTACCAAGAAAAGCCAAATCATTTACCCGATTCAGAAGTCTACAGATAAGGATTTTTTCCAGTGATCTGCAACTCCATGGGAAAGCAATAGACCTTTTGGCTTGTGACTTCCTCCTTACTGCTTTAGCTGTAAAAAATTCAAGTGAAAAGATGGTGACTTTCACTAAAAAGAATTTGAAATGATGAAGAAACAAGTCATTTCCCCAGCAAAAGTTTTACGTATAAGAGGAGTTAATCTTTTTCGTTAATAAGAAAATAAAAATCTAACAAGAACACATCAGGCAAATGGGGCTGTCTGTTCTGCAGGGGCACAATGGTGTTCTGACCCCATTAGCTTTTTACAGGGCTGTAGACATACATCAATTTTACACCCAGCTGCAGGGTATCCAAAACAGCCTCAATCAGAGGTTTCCCCAGACTCTTTTGGCAGAACAGGTAACTGGATTTGTTCTGATTTTTAATAACCTGCACTGGGGCTATGCATCCCTTTGTGCCTGGTAAGTGCCATAGCCAGCTTAAAGCATCAGCGTTCGGGGATCTGCTCAATAGACAAGCCGGAGAGGATTGAAGTAGACCGCTTTAATTTGGCAGGTATGGTTTGAAAGTGCAGAGCAGGAGTAAACCTGATCCAGTTCCCTGAAAATGGAAAAGACTGGGCCTGCAGGGGGTCAGGCATCCCAGAAGCTCAAACAATCCTTATTTCCCCTTTCAATTTTGTGGGTTGGCTCTACTTACTTATGAGACTGAATTGCTAATAAAATTAATTAGAAGCATCATAAGTTGGTCACCCCTAGAGTATTTCTACTTGAAGCAGTCATTAATTATTATGACTAGGATTGTCTGTCTTTCTATTTATAGGCTGGCCATGGGCGACGCTGACTGTTCTTGGGTTCCTGTACTGCTATTCTCACGTTGGAATTGAATGGGAGCAAACGTACGCTGTGAATTAGGAATGACGCAGAACGATGATTTTTAAGACAGGTTGATGGCTTTTCTACACTGGATATCCCGTCTGCAGAAGGATGCACCAGACCCAAGTATTTGGTTAATGTGTTAAAACCAAAAGCTCATGTAACTGATTCTGGATTGTGAATGCAGGAAATGAACCAGAAACACTAATAGGATATGGCTGGGGGTGGTGAGAAATTATGAAGCATTTTGAATTACATTTTTTTTTATAAAACAGGATCTCTGTGACCCTGTGTACATCGGAAGCATGCATCTCAGAATAAGTATTTTATATATGTTGAAGATTGTATTTGTTTTTTCCAATGTTTTGCTGCCTATTTTGGCATATGGAAGAAAGAATTTTTCCCTACCTTGCAGAATTCAAAAAGCCCAATCTCTCTCAGCTTCTGTCCGGGGGCACGCAGGGCTGTGCCCTGCACTTACCTTACTCCATGAAGGGCAGGATGCTCATCAGTTCTTCTTGATTGCTTTCTGCTATAAGTTAGAACATTTTTTGCTGTTCTCAGTGACAGCAGTAGTTCAGCCTTAGGCTACCTCTCTACTTACTGTAGCAAAGTCTGCTTTTTCTCTTTAATTTCTTCACTTAAAGTTTTGCCTTTAAAACCCCCTTTTTTTTTTTTTTGGTAGTCTTAGATGTTTTTATGTTTGTTTCTTTAAAAAGAGGGTGTAGGGAAGCAGATCTTTTCTTAAGGAATAGTTTTTCTTTTTAATCAAAAATGACCCTACAGCTCCTTGGGCTTTAAGGGCTCTCTGCCTTGTGTTAGAGCTAAAGCATATAATATTACCTGTATTATGGGGCAAATCCCACCTTCAAGGGAACTGTTTGGGTCAGCCTCTTGTATTTTTCTGTTATGAAAGGAGGTAACCTGGGTCTGGCTAAATGGTAAATCTGTTCAGTCTGCTTCATTCTCTGGTGTCCAGCTCCTGCAATATTAAAGACACCCTAAGGAGCAGCATTTTGAGACCTTAAAAAAAAAAAAAACCAACCCAAACCCAGAATGGTCCAAAAGAGTGGCACCGAATTAGCTAGAGCTCTGTGTCCTTTGCCCGCGGCCAGACCTGTTATAGCAGCATCTTTGCTAAAAGACAGGTTGCCCAGTTCTGGGCAGGTCCTGCCTGCGAGCGTCAGGGCTGCAGGAATGCTTCAGCACATGCTTATTTTCTGAGGGAAGGGGAGGCCCTACTCACATCTGGCACAAGGGTTTTCTCCCAAGCTGTTCTTTTTTTAAACTGATATTGAAGAGCAGCCAGAAGACCTTTAGTCTTTGTGAAGTTAGACATTCCCCCTAGGCCTGGCAAAAGGCCACCAGTCCTGGAGAGGGCTTCTTGCAAGAGCAGCTTCCTGCACTCGAAGCATGACTCCTATCAAAACTTGTTCTGTGTCTGCCCCCCCCCCAGCCATTTCGGCATGTTCGGAGGTACAGTTAGCATCCTACTGTCCATCACTCCTGCATTTTCAGCTAAGTCTGATCAAGCTCATCCCTCCAACAAGAAATTCAGTCCCTGAGAGAGGCTTCATGCTCAGTGCCTACATTTCTGATGTCTCTGCCGCTTAGAACTATGGCAGCCTTCTTTTTCCCCTTCATTTGTTCCTGAAGAAATAAGGGCAGAGGCTTCAGCTCTCTACCCATCAGGAGGCTAAGCCCATCTCTTGCTGTTTCAAAGCAGAATCTCCAGCCCTTTATGTTTAGGGAAAGTTTTTTTCCACCATGAGAATGCAGTGATTTCCCTTGGAAGTAATTTCTAGGAGATACCGTGGACTGTTGAAAATAAGACTTACCTTGAATGCTGCCTGGCCAGAGACATGGCCCTCCTGATTGACTTACGATGGTTGCAGGAATCCTCTCAGCCTCTGAATTTACTAAAAGCATCTGAGATTGACCTCCATTTTGGAGTAGAACTGAGCTGAGGGCAAGAACCTCCTCAGACTTAACTCAAACTTTGTAATTAAGTGGAATTAGCGTTGGAGTGAAAAGTCATGAGTCCATTCTTCAGTCTTACTGATTACTGTTATTACATGAAACAAGGGGCTACTAAGTGATTAGATTCCAATTTGTATGCACGCAAAACTTCCTACTCTATCATGGAGATGACCTTGAAGGTCATCTACAGTATGCTTATTTCTAAATGAAAATAGTTTTGTTTTGGGGTTTTTTTTCAGTGCTTTATACATCTTTTATAATTTTGTAACCTTTTCTGTTTCTAAAAATAAAGCTCAAACTGACTGTTGGCTTGAGAACTGTGTCTTAGAAAGCTACGGTTTGGTGTAAGAAAAGTAAGTGCTTCACTGCCATGAAGAAACACCACTGCACACTGGAAGCCTGCAGGATGGGTGCAATGCAGACTGGTCACTTTTATCCCTCTAGTGCACTGCACGAAACATGCATTCCCTGACGGTGTGAGCTTAAAAAAAGCAAATACACCTTTTAAGGTGATACTTCAGCATGCGAAGCTTCTGGGAATGGTCACCGAGAGTAGGAAGTAAAACGATGCTTCCCTTCCGACTCTTGCTGTCTTGGTCTGCAGTCAGAAATATGAAGCATGCTTGCACAATTTTTCTCATAGTTTAAGTATTTACTGTATGAGAAGCAAATAGATTTCCTTCACACTCAGTCTTTCCAGGGATTCTTTTTCCTGCTACTTTGAAACATGTATTTCAAGAACAAGCCCGCTCTCAAAGTTTCTGAGCTGTCCTGCTTAGAGAAGCACCAGAAGGGAAGGCATGAGGCAGGCACGAGGCATGCTTGGTCAAACACACAGCTCCCTTAAGAGCTCAGGCTGTGCCTGAAGCAGTTTAAATGTATGTAGTCAGTTACACCTTCAGCTTGGAAACACATTTGTCAGCGTGACCTGAGAATTGACTCTTCATTATCACGTGGCACCTGATGTAATTGAAATTATGCGGTAGCCAGAAGCGCATCCTCCACACAAGTCCTCAGTCACTGTCCTAGAGGAGTAGGAGCTTGCAGAGGCCTGGAAGAGACTGAAGTAGACACCCCACTTACCAAAGAAAAATAAAGGGGAGGGGAGGAGGAGGAGACTGCCAAACACCAAGGTGGGGGGACACGGGACACAGACAAACATGATGGACAACACAAGACACACTACTGCTGATAGACCCTAAAAGTCACAAATGTGCAGTGACCAAAAAAAAAACATGATGACTCTGAAACTGAGCTGGACATTCTGAAAAACTGCCTAAGCAACTAGCAAGCATAGTGTATTGCAATATATGGTTTTAATGGCTTCTATTAAGCTGTAGTAATCATCTGTCACACACACGTGTCCCCCCCCCCCCCCCTTCCCACCCCCTCCTTGGCTAACAAAGCCCTCCCAGCCATCGTTATTACTGAGGATGGTAAGATTATGCCAAGTGGCTCTTTCTTTAATTCTGCATTGATTAGAGGGCGAGCGAGGCTTTGCTCACATCTCTCTTTCACATCTGAGAGCTAAAAGCAGCTTAGTTGGAATAAGCAGCTCACCACAGGTCAGAGAAAAACAGTTTAACTATGAAAACCTGCAGCAATTTTTTTATTAGTCATAGCAATAACACAGTGCCTCTCTGTTCTTTTGCGCATCCGCTTAATTTTCTCCGTCACTGCTAACCCTTGAGCCAGTTGCAGCTCACACTTGCTAAGTGGAGGCTTGCCTTCCTCAGCTGGCACGATTTTCCTCAAGGAGCTGTGAGGAGATTGCTATGCATGGTCTGTCTGAGCTTCTCCTGCCTGCGCTTTATAGCATCCCCCCACCCTTCCCGAGCAGCGCTGCCCATTAATGCTTTGCAAAAATAACTCTCAGTGCACAGCCACTTGTTAGTCAAGGCGTATGTTTTAATCCAGCAGGGACAGCTCAAATACTGCTCGCTGCAAAGCCTGTGAAGAACCCTGAAGCTGTAACACCTTTGAGGAATGAGGGGAAATCTGCATTACAATAGCTCATTTCTTATGTATTAAGGGACCTCTGAGAGCCACCCTCTCTAGTGGGCAGCTCTGTTGATCCCCTGCAGATGCGGATGCACAGGGGTGTCCTGTGGGTGTGCACCCATTTCAGCAGTTTCACCAGTAGCTGCTTGTGGAGCATTTTCTCCATTCATTGCGTATAAAAGGAAGAAAAGATGAAGACAATTATTTTATTTGAGATTTCCACTTTCAGCAAATGCAATCACGTCAAGCACAGGTCCTGACAGAGCATCTGAGAATGAGATGAGTCCCAGCTGCCCTTGGCGTGAGTCACCTACGCTGGAGCCTCCTGCTGGACCAACTCAGCTCAGGCATCCCCAGCCTAGGGGGCAAGCACTGGCAGCTCCAAGCTTGAGAGGTTTTCAGGGATGCCACCATTGCCCAGGAGAGAAAAAGACAACAACAATCTAACAACAGATCTGACCCATATACTTTAGACACTGCACACCAGACTGAGCTGAAGAGTGTCAAGGCCTGACTGTCAGGCAGCCGCGGCACCGCTCCATTCAGGGCAGCTCCCACAAGCTTTAGCAACAGAAGTCCTCCAGCCGCATGTCAGCATCACTGGCCTTGGAAACTACTGCTCTGGGAGGAAAGAGGCACACGTGCTGAGTGCCCAACACAGATAATGACAGGATGAAAACAAGGTGGCGGCATTAGTCAGGGGAATCAAACACACTTAAGAGATGCTCAAAAATCTCCTCATTCCTTATGCTGGGTGTCCCAAGTTAAGCTAACATCAGGGTGTAACAGGCAAATTTTGACCACAAGCTAGGCTGCACCACCTTTCATCATATCCAGGGCCAGTTTGGTCTAAGTGTAAATAACCTTAGGTAGCTGCATACCAGCTCCTTTCAGAAGTGGGTCAAAAGAAACGGGCTACCTGTGGCATACTCCTTCCCCAGCAACGGTCAGACTACACATAACAGAAGTGCCTCATGATCTACAGGGATTTAAGAAAAACTTTACATATGGTTGGGTAGCTGAGGTGAATCATTGCTGACAGGTGCCTCAGCCAACCACTGAAAAAAGTAAAGGTTACTGAAGAAATAATACAGAAACATAACTTTGGTTATGACCTGTGAAGTTTAAGTTGTATTAGCACTCCCTCTAGAGCTGATCTTTCTTGACAAAATTAATTAATTTTTATGGACCACAGAACTTCCATCTCTGCAAGTAGCGCATTTGAGTTTCCAAAATTAGGTGGCAAAAATAGAGTAACTGGAAATGCTATTAGAAGACCAGAAACATCTACACTGTTGATAAATGAATTTAAAAGGCAAGTCATGGGGAAAAAAGAAGATCCAGCTGATTTTTTTCAGACTGCTGCTGCCATGGGTTAAGGTTGTTTTAAAGGCCCAGGTATGTGGGAAGATTGACTTATAGTAATCCAACTTGCAGAGATAAATATAAGCATTTACGAGACAGTTCTTTAAATGATGTTACTGCTGATTTATAGTTATGGGCTTCTTTACTCTTGTGGTGGTAGTTTATGCTGAAATTACAGGCTAATAACATTCATTCGGTGACATCTCTGCTCCAGGCTACTTCACTGATCTCTCAGCCACCTTCCCCCACCTCTTGGCATCCTGCCCCAAGGCCACCTCTTGATCAGGTTCAGTTCTCATGATGGTGCTGCAAACACAGTAAGGGCATGGCCTAGGTCCTGTTTTGGCAAACATCTGCCCAGGACCAGACTGCCTAACAAGCCAGCCCAGCACTTGCCTAGCCCCACTGCTGCCTGCCAGGGCCTCTGGCGGACGCAAAGCTGCAGCATGGGGAGGTAACTCACTCCCCTTCAATACCCTCCCCACATATGGCCTCACCGTGGGCCCCACGCTAAAACACCACACAGCAGCAGCAGCAGCTGCCTGCTCTGGGCTCCACTTTACCAGCCAGTTCCCACAGACCCATCGTGAATCGTGCTATGAAGTGCCAAAACACAGAGAAAGACCCATGGAGGAAACCTTCCAAGGGACTTGGAGGCTCCAGCACAGAAGGGGCCCTTCAGCACAGAAGCCTCTGACTGCACCTCCTCCCAGCCTGACAACAAATGTAAGGGTTTGGGGAAACTAAGCATTTTTAACCACTTCAAGCCCTACGCAGGTTTTGAGCCCCCGGCACTCCAGACAGTGATATCCCAGCAATATCCCAGAAGGTCACCAGGGTTGTGTGGCCAAGCAAGCTCTGGCTGCTGTCTGCCCAGACTTTAGCAAACTTCGCTCAGGTTACTTACTCTCAAGAGTTCCTCAATCTGACCAAATCCTGCCAAACATTGCTTGTTAAAAATACAAGGCCTGCAAAGGGTCTCCAGTCTCTGAAAACGTCCTGCTTTGCCTTGAACTGTTATGCCAATAACCACTGACAAAAACAGCTGCAGGTCTAGTATAAGCCCTGACAAGGATTTAAAAAACCACAACAATCATTCAAAAATACAGTGGTGTACTGCTTTTGGCATACTTGGAGGCTATGAGCTGCTTAGTACTGAATGCTGGTTGCAGAAACTTCCGTTTTAAGAAAAATGACATTGTCATAATAATAAGGTTTCCAAGCTAAATCTTTAAAACTTTAAGGCTGCTGGCAGTAACAGAAGGGTACCCTCTGCCACTGGTAGAGACAACTTAGGCAGGGCAGAGCATCTCGCAGCTCGTTCCAGAAGACAGCCACGCTCCGCTAGTGAAACTCGAGCAGCTGCTGGGCAGACAGTAACTCAGATGGCTACAGCCCTTGATAACCCCCCGCCTAAGGAGCTTCCTGGGCAGCCAGTCCCATTTGCTCTTCTGCCACTATTGTGCTTTCATGTAGCTACTCCTGCTTCCCTCCCTGCTCTCTGTGCCCTTGGTGGGTTTGCAGACTGCACTTACCCTCTCACTCTGTTCTCCTAGGTTTCCTCCGTAGCTGATTTTCCAGGACCAAGGAAATGCGGCAGATTCAACCCACTAGGACAGGTATCCAACACTGTACTTTGGCTATACTATATGCCTCTCCCACTTACTGCTACAACCTTAGACTCTTCTCTCAACACCTGGTCTACCACTGAGGTGCGAGCAACCTGCCTGCAGCTTCTCAGCACACCCGACTACAGCTGCTGTATGTGCTGCTCACAAGTGAGACATGCCCACCCCCATTTTACAGAGCTATTTACAATTCTTGTTGCCAGAACTGTAATTTCATGCGCAATTTCAGCACACTTTCCTAAAGGGTGCTTTTTTTTATTTGGCTTTCAGCTGAACAGGTTTAGTTTATATTTCTGTATCCACACTTCCAATAGCCAGGTTCAGTACGGCTGCATGTGCAGTGTTATCATTCTAAACGAAAACCAAAACAAATACTTTATTTTGACTTGGGGCTACATACGGATTATCTTTGCTCTCTTTCCTATCCTCATGCCACAGCTGAGAATGTCCAATATGTTTTCCTGTTATCATTAGTTCTTCTAGAATACCTTCTGCTTAACCGTAAAACTTGCCAAAAAAGATTGCCGGAGAGGTTTGAAAGCAATCTGTATTTCCCTTCACTGTAAGCCACTGCTTGCAGGGAACTATTTCTTGTTCAGCTGTCTTGGTCCTGCTGCTGAGCACACAGTAGCTCCCAGGCTTAGCACTGCACTTGGTGTGCCACCGCTGCTTAGCGTTTGCCCCCAGTGGTAACCCCTGCTGAAGAAGAGGCCATAGTCCTCCTTTTATAGAAAATCCACACGTGTAATACATACTCCAGCACTGTTGCTTTCACCCCGAGTTGTGTATTTTGGGAAGGAGAATGGGGATGGGGAGGCAAATACCAGTACCGAAGCACGTCCCCCTCAGATTTGCATGTACAAACTGCAGTGACATTCACAGGGGCTACGCGTCCCCCCAGGCAGGCGTTAACAGCAAAGCCATGCCTTTGCCTCACTCCTCGGCTGCATGAACAGAAACATGTTCAGCAAAAACTCTACACGTGAACAAAGCTCAAAAAAAACCCCAACAAAAATAAAAGAAACACTGTGTAGAACAACAAAAGTCTTCTCAAAAGCCAGCGCTTAGAGGTCGCTCATACACTCCTGCCTCCATCAGTACCGGCTCAGAATTTTGGGGAGAAAGGTTGAGAGTTGGTCAAGATGGATAAACCTGCCAAACTTAAGCTGCCCTGTGGCACAGGTGTAGGTTTAAAACAAGCTTAAGTTTGAACTTGGCTGTGCTACATGAGGGCTTGAACTTGATTAGGAAGGGGGAACAGGAATGGAAAGGAAGAGGAAAGGAAAAAAAAAACAAGGCTTGAGCACGTGTGTTTTGCAGATATGGCTGTGCACAAGCGTCTTCATAACTGCTTCTGACAGACATGTTAGGAGTCCAGTTACTCTAATGCCGCCCTTGGATCTCTCGCAGGTTTTTACTCCTCCTGTCTTTCAAGAACAGGACAGGTTACTCCCCCCAGCTTCCATGTACTGGCACTGAGGTTGTGGTGAATTAGAATGAAAGGAGCAAAAATGCAATCTTCTAGGTGAAAAATATTTGTATTTGCTGGTATTCTTTATACGCTCTATTCCTGTTGGAATGAACTCCCTCACACCACTGGCAGTAATTAATACCATAGCAACACCGCATCCCTCTCAGCATTTTCCAGTTGGATCTGCAGCCTTACTAACGCCCCTACCGCAGCGGGGCACAAGGCAAGCACAGAAAGCACCCCATCAGCCAAGGTCACCTCAAGTCTCAGCGCCCACCATGGGAGGGCAGATTGGAGTGTAGTGGCCGTCTCTCGCTAAGTGAGGGGGCTGCTAGACAGCCACCAGACTCAGCATTCCCCTCTTTGCAATGGCCGGTTGGCTCATTGCTCCCCCCAAGTTTGGTGGGCTGTCTCGAGCTTCCACCCACACCAGCAGACGGATTGCTGGCACACACTGAGCAGAAAGGGTTTGGTGTTCCTTTAGTGACAGGGGGGCAAATAAAGACATTGCTATTGCACACATGTGCGAGAGGGGGTAGATGCGCTGCAATCCAGTCCCACAGGACCTCACAGCAGAGAAGAGCTGGGTTATGCTGGTCAGATTTACTCCAGTGCAAAAAAGCAGTGGAGGCCAAGTGCTTCTGATCTTGGCAGAGACACTAAAATGCACCACAGGGCAATTAGAGAACCCCTATTACCAAACAAAATTCAAAACCACATAAGCAACACTCACCTCCCCACAAGCCAATGCATCATCGCAGACTGCCTCGGGAGCCCTTGCTGCTGCCCCGGCAGTGGAGCGCCCTGGGGCCACAGACCTGGCCAGGTAAAGCCCCAGCATCCCCAGGATGGGTCCCCAGCAGCTGCCACACACGCACGGCAGTGCAGAGGCAAGGAAGGCTCCATGGGGTCCGGATCCTCTGCCAGCCAGTATGACCAGCAAGGGGTTCCTTCATAGCCCCAGCTCGCCTGTTCCTCATTACCACGCTCCAACCCCCAGATCTCCTCTGGCTACGCACCTTCAGGCATCTTGTAGGTGCTGCCCTTCACACGCTAACTTGTAATAAAACAGACACAGCAATGCCTGCACTTACTGCTGAGAGCAATCAGAAACCACAGCACACCCCATGGTCTAGAAACCTTTTATCCCTGCTCTCAACGTGCTCCCAGGTGCAGGGAATGAGGAGCAGGGGCTGGCGCAGGTGGGCCGGGGGGCCGCCCTGGCTGCTGCTGCTCAGCTGAGCCCACGCCTGCCGGGCCAGCATGCGGCACATGAACTTTTGCAATTTGTCACACAAATCTGGGCAAAAAGTGCTGTAGGTAATAACCTGAGGGTTGAAATGTTGCGGGGCTGATGAGGGGAGGGAAGCCGGAACAGGGAACATTGTGTAGACAATGCTATCCCTCTTTGCACTATTTTAAGCTTGCAGCACAAGCAGGGAGGCTGCTAAGAATGCAGGGAAAGCCAGAGCAAATAAATTAATGGAGAGTTCAGAAAATGAGAAAAGCCGCCTCTAGAGACTTAAAAAAGTACATGCCTTCACTATGGTAATTTTCCCTTTTCTAATAAGTACAGGGAACACTGTATATAACATTAGGCAAAAGAAAGCAGAATTTTCATACTGGCCAGTGAAACAATACTAGTGCCTGGAGATCCTGTCACACCGTGTACTACAGTGGATGCAGAAATGATGTTAAAAATATCTCCTCATTGTGCTCCTTGGCTGCTCTCAGTACAGTTTAGCCTCAGCTCTGCAATCTGAAAGCTTTTGCTTTATTGCTGTTCTTTTGAAGATGAGATTCACAATCCCATGAAGTGTCTTAATACAGGTAACAGCCACGTTCACCAGGCCCTCAAACGAGAGGATGGAGAATGAACCACAGAAATAGGTGCGAAGCTCACGGGGTCTAGGCTGATATCCTGAAGGCTAAAACTTTGTATACACGTCTGGAGTGGCTGCTGGCCCGCAGGAACGGCTGCTGTGCGTGGTCCTGTCATGGATGCCTGTACTGACCTGAAAAGCTCTCCCATGCCCATCACCTATGGTTATTAATTTCTTTGCTGAGGTAGCCAACAACATAATATTCATTGCTGTCTGTGGCAGTGGTGTCACTGGCTGGTGACACACTACTAGGGGCTTCATTCCTGTTGTTTTTGTCGTCATGTAAGTCCATGGTAAGGTCACCACCTTCTTCAGCAGATGATGGGACAGCAGAAGCCTGTTTATCTATAGCACTCTGCTTTCCAGAAGTTTTGTAGTAGTTCTCAGATATTGCAATAGTGGACACAGTCTACAACACAGACTGACTACGGATAAGTGTACCCTCAGGATATCAGACAGTCATTTCAGACAGGTCACAGCTCATCCTCTGGTGATCTCGTTCCTGCCCAGCAGACACCTGGCCCAGACTGGAGTCCACAGTGCAGGCCACTGCCTGGGGTGCCACGATATGCACTTCACAGAACGCCTGAGCTCATCTTACAGTGACCCTGCAAGCGTAAATCCCAATTGTACTGATACACGGCATACAGAAATCTGAGGAAACAACCTGAATTGTTTATGACCAAAACAGTAATATCAAAATTCTGTACCAATAACACTCGCGATAGATACAAACCAACAGCATCAAAATAGCTAGCCAGAAGTCCTAGAGCGTAATTCAGACCCCCTTGTTGATCTTACAAGCACATACTCAACACATGGAAAAGCACACCAAAGCAACTATAATGTATAAAATAGTTTATTACTATAATAAATAAAATTAAACCTTTTTTTTTTTACAAATATTATTTGTGCTTGTTTAAAAATGTTGAATAGGGATATCATTAATGTAGGTGTCTGCATTTGTAACTGAAACATTCCCAGACAGTGTGTATACATATATACATACATATACTCCCTGTCTATCTATTGGCAGCTGCTTTGCTGACCACAAAAATAGTGTTTACTCGTTCTCTTTTTCTAGTCATGCTTCATTGAACAAAGTGACAAATGCAAAGAAAAACAACCAAGAGTATTTGGTGGATTTCTGAAAGGATAAAAACAAGTGAAATACATTGAAAAGCGCCAAAGCAACTGCATTAACTGCATATCAATAACGTGTCCATGCAGTGGTGGCTAAATATTGAAACGCAGACAGGTCTCCAACAGATGTACAAATATTGATTGTATGTAGGTACAATAATATAACACATTCATTAGAAAACTTGGTGTTTCTTTATATAGCAGTTCATCCTGATACAAGATCATTGAACTTCTTTCATCTACAGCTAAAATGATTCTTTTTCTATGTTAGTGTTCACAGATTCGGTGGGAAGAAGGAAAAAAAACATGAGCCTTTCAGAACAGTTAGTGAAAACCCCAAACTGTTTTGTTAACATTAGGCATTTAGATCCAGTTACAGAGATGTTCTGGGATTACATATCAAATATGTTTACACAACACTCAACAATCAGCTTGAAACAAATTACAGTTGCAGGTAAACTCACATTAGCTTTGTCAAACTGTAAAAAAATCTTTGAAACAAACACTTTTGCAATACGACAGGTTGGCTCCCTGATATGCAAAAGTGTTTAGACAATAGTTACGTCTCTTTGTTTTGCGAGGGGAGAGGGCTATTGGAGTAATTCATTATTCTAATAAGAAGGCAATAAGTGGAGAAAGAGATGTGATTACCAGCAAGTGATTTCCATTAGATTTAGAAAGCTAATCAAAAAGTGCTTCATCTTTTAGGCAACACTGTAAATACTACAGAACATTAAGAAGGAAGGAGAATGGAATCACAGTTTGAATTATATCACTTATGAAAGGGTCTTAAGGCTAAATGTTGGATATATCTTATTGCAAAAAGCTTTATTTTTATTTAATTGAATCAAATGCTTGCCACAACAATGTGGTCAAAACTATGTCAGATTGGAGGATGCAGTAACCTCCTGTGCCTCACCTCAAATTTCTGGAGCTTCCCCTGCACAGGACTCCCTCTAAAAGGTTTGTCTTAATGAATCAGAAGTGCAGCTGAAATACAGACTTTGTTATTGCAAATACACCCACAGGAGACTATGTGGAAATGGAGAATTCAGTAGAAGATGCTTTTCACCACCTAACACCAGGACAAGAAAGCAGAGGTGCAGCAACCATGTGTTACGCTGCCCATGAGAAGTACAGGCTCAGCACCTTTGAGACAGCCCCTGGTACCCAGAAAAAGAAACCCGTTTATTCCACCACCTCTCCTGCAGGAGAAGCCACTACCAGGGCAGCTTAGCTTCAGAGTTACTGTGAGCAACAAATAGTGGCTTATGAGGCTCATTCCCACCAACTATGATACAGCATTTTTCCAATTTCACATGTATCCTGTTTCCTGACCATCACACTTGCCAGATATTCTCTGTCGCAATATTCGCCAGACTAACAGTATAAAATAGAGGCCAACTAGAGAAACCAAAAGTCATGGCCTTAAAAGTTCAACAGCTAACGAACAAGATACTAAGGAGGACATTGGGTAGATGTCTGCTGGGAAGATTTAAGCTCCCTTCTTGAACTGGAATCATTAAATGAGGGATGTGCTTTTACTTAACAGAAATGCAATCCATAGACTTATCTATACAGAGATACTATATATATGTGTGTATGTACACGCAACTGCACAAGTGTAATCATACACGTTTTTTATATAGTAAAGACAAATCATGTATTAAATTCTTTCACAGACTGGTTAAGAGTGACTGAAAATATATCACCAGATATTCACAGTAAATATCTTGTTCGGTTCATTAAAGTGAAGTACTGTAGAAGCAGAACATCACCTTCGAAGCTGTTAAACAGGGTGTTCGCTGGGATTCAGGGCAGCACTGTGAAAGAGATTTAAAGCAAGAACGGTGTTTTTAAAAGTATACATGTAATACCAGACAGAAGTAAATGTATCTGAACACGGTAGGGGTGAGAGTTGGGTTTGCTTTTTTAATCCTGTGCTGCATATCAGTATTTTTTCTAACAATTTAAGCGTGAACTTTTAGAAGTTCCCATTTTACCAAATCATAACCCAGACTCTTTAACTACCTTCTTTTGACTGAAATCTAATTCCATCATGTAGTAAAAATGGAACACACCATTGCTTTTAGATTAATGCAGGTTATTTAGTAGGTTGTTCAACGGCAGAAGCACTATGCCAGCACACAATTAAAACTGAGGCTTTTTGTTTTTTCTTTTCTCTTACAGTATGTACAAGCATTTGCTTGTTAAGGGGCAAAGTTTCATGTTCAGAGATCACTCATTTCTAAGCTGGAAAATAATTTAAGTGCAAACATGTAGAGAGAAACAAAAGGCAAAGGAAAAGCTGGCAAATAAAATGAAAGAACAAGTAACAATTACAGTGGGTACGCACCCCATCCAGCCATAGGCATCTAAGTGTAAGGCTCAACGGAGAAAGACAGATTTGTAACACAGGTGTTTTCCACCACTCTTTAAAGGAGACATGATGCATCTGCAGAGCCTAAGCACTACAGCACAGGTCCAAATTAGTCTGAGGTTCAAAGGAGTGGTGTCCCATAGCAAGCAAGGTTTTCCTCATTTTAACCACTCGGTAGCCCATGGAATCCAAAGACCAAAGCTCATCCTAGATAGTATTTTTTAAAAAATTCTCTTACAACATATACGCGTTACTGAGGGATGATGCAACTAGTTTTAGTGCCTGCCAGTTCATAAAATCATAATAAAATGGGTCTGATCTCAGTTAAATCTGAATGACACTGACCACTGTCTGTGCTGACCTGGAGCGGACACCCTGAAGGTGTCGTAAGGAACAAAGCTTCTCTGGAGTTTCATGACTGTAACAAAATCAAATTTGGCCATAATCTTCAAAGACATTAAATTTTAAGCATAATTCCAGAGTATATTACAGTCTTTGAAGGCTTTATAAATAGATTATAAATGGCTTTATAGGCCTTTATAAGAGCCTCATAAAAGCCTTAAAAATGGACTCTGCTGCACCCACCCGTTGCCAAACAGGGTGTAGAGCAGTGCAGTATCGTACGGGGCTTCAGGCTGCACTAGAAGTGCCCCCGGCAAATGGGTTCCTTTATTCACAGGTGTGGCTCACAGGGGGCTTCCAGGGCTGACCCTGCTGTGACTCCAGGCCTGGGCAATCAGCAACAGCAGAATAACCTTTAACACATCCCTGAGGGCACATAAAAATACCCCTGAGAAACATCACCTCAGTGTCAGCAACAAAGGGCCAGGTAACCTGCAACGGCACGTTTAATTCCACCCCTGCACTGCAGTGCTGGGGATAATTAGGCATATCCTTTGGAGGTTACAAACATTTCCTCTCTTACCCACCCGGCATAAGCTAATTTCCACGTTTATCCAACTGCAGGTAGATGGGTGACACTTTCACAAAGTGCTGGCTAAGTTCAGCAATACTTTCAGCCTTTCAAAAATAACATAAGGCTAAGGAGCAATTTGCCTGGATTAGGAAACTGGCTCCAAGTCAGTCTCTGCAACCTTGCTGGAACTTTTGGGCATGAATTATAAATCCTTGTATATTAGTACCCCTGTGATTTACTTAGGCATAATTTCACTATCCAATGAATTTAGTGACTGAGGAGACTAGAAAGAAAAATCATTTAATCATTTCTAACTGAAACCACTGATGTATGGATTTCTTACGGCAATCGTGCCATAGCTATTACAGGTAACTGTTGCCACTTACAGTGATTAATGCACCAAACACACAGGGTGACTTTGGTCAAAGAGAGCCTTCCTCAGTACTGCATGTCTGCAGTGCGTAACTGTAAAAGGCACCAGTTACCACTAGAAAAACCTAAACATGGAACCAGAAATAAATTAAGGAAATGACACAAGGGTTTCAGGGAAAGTCACCTCTCTATTGCCTTTTCTTGGATAAGGGGAAAAGGTAACCTACAGATTTGATCCCAATAGCTGTTTCTCGGGAATATTTCTGTCCTTGGGTAAGAATTCACAATCTGCGGGCCCATACGGACCCAAGGTGTAAGACCCTTGGAAGCCAATCCTAAACCAGCTGCCTCTGGACCTGGAACCTGTAGTGCTGCGCTTGGAATAACCAGCATCTGTGAGAGTAGGGCAGTTACCGCAGGAACAGATACAGAGTGACATCAAGACCTGAGCTAGTAGCTTGGCACAGCACGGCCTCACCACTGTGCTGGTTCATCAGTGGACTTCACACTTCCCCAGGGATGTCTGACACAGTTCTGCATTGCACCATGCAAGCATCAGGCCACCAGAAATCCTTTCAAATGAGTCGTTTTCCTTGCTTCTTCCTTACTTAACGTGAACAAAAATCTTCCCCCCAAAATCATGTGGTTTTTTGTAAATAACTTAGTACCATGGAAAAAGAACGAGACTTAACTACTCCCACGCTGTGTTAAGACCTATTGCTACTAAAAATGAAAACCCAAAGAAGTGTTGCACTATGCTTCCGAGCTCTAACCTACTGTTAAATAGTGAACATACCGGATCAGTAGAGAGAATATACTGTGAATATACACCTATATCCCAAGGTGATAACCCAAGCCGTGATACCAGCTATGCTACCCTACCTAATGAATAATGAACAGTAGTTTTGGTAAAGTGCTTCAATCTTCCTCCAAAAAAAGTTATGAAAATATAAGTTTTGGAAACATCTCCTTCTTTAAGAAGCAGATCTTTTTGTTTCCTTGCTACAATAGCACTTGTATACAGTAAGCACTGTATTCCTACCTCTACTATCCATTTGCTTGCTAGCTAGATTAGATCAGGAACAATACATCTGGATGTAGAGGAGAATGCCACAATCTAAAATCTTTACAAGTTTTGTGAAAGCCTTTGGCTACGATGAACATTATCAAAACAGAAACCTCTGAATAATAATTTAACACGAATTAAAAGAGCAGATTCGTAGCAAAACCAGGACATAAATGCCACAGTATATATTCACGGGGAGGCAAATCTGCAGGACCTGTTACTGATGTTCACAGTATGTTGTGCAGTGGGCTGTGCTCAAGTACACTGCACACCCAACCCTCTGTCCTCCAGCGGTTGGAGTTAAAAGCGAAGGTAACAACATTCCAAGACATCTAAGACACATGTTAAGTTTCCGAAAACGAGTATCCTTGACTCCATGAATGAAAATGTGGAAGATTCCATTTATTAGCAGACCTGAAATACTGTGGCTGTTGGTGAGGAGGTTGTTAAATGTAATTGCTTCAGCAATATGTCAGTTTGCAATTAAAAAGTACAATTTTTTTCATCTTTTTAGCCGTTCCTTAACAACCCAAAAATAACTTCAGTACCAAGTAGCACACATTCTACTGAAATGAAATACATGTCTGCTACCGCTCTTTGCATTATTACAGATATATGAAAATATACTGTGACATTTAACATGTTGTACAGGTGACTGAGACAGTGACAGCAGCAGCAAAAAAAAAAACAAAACAAAACCAAAACAAAGAACCCACCAAACGCTGAAAATTTAAGCACCCTGGCAAGAGCTTATTCATATAGGCAAAACCCGAGCTAACGACATAAGGCATGCTCCAAAAACCTCAGAGGTCACCTGGGGCTCACGGGGGTGGCTGCTGCTGTCAGAATTCTTATTCCAACATCCCGAAGGAGAGAGGGGGAGCGAGGGGGAATGGGCACCAATGGAGAAAAGAAAAACTTTAGAAACTGTACCCTTGCTGTCAAAAAGGCTTCAGAGTCAGCTGCCATCTTGACATGAGGTTGCAATTCCTGTTACCGTACCTTTTTAGACACAGGGAACATGCTTAGTGAACTGGTCCCTCACTCGTTTTCAAGAAAAATTAAATGTAAAATGTTAGGGGGGCTGTTTGTTTGTGGGTTTGTTTGTTGGTTTTTAAAAAGAAACAACTCAGCTAGCTCCAAACATGTCTTTTTCTGATTCTGGAGACTGGGGCCTTGATATTTCAAACAACTCCTGTGGCGACTGGGAGCTTCTTCTTGAGGTTAATATCCTAAGTATCTCAGCAAGCTGTTTTTCTATATTGGTCATTTTTGTGTTTAAAGCCTTGATGTCCTCTTTCAACTCGTGTTTCACTTCTAGCATGGTGGCCTGAAGAGTCTGTTCTGGGATGGGATAAAAGGAATGCTTGACCTCGGTGAGGACCGGGCTGCGGTCCTGCGGGCTTCTCGTCTCCCCAACGTTATCCAAGCGCAAGTCACTTTTTGTAATGCCACTGTCACAAGAGTCTGTCTTCTTCAGGGTAGCTTCTCCCGAAGTTTTAGTTCTCTCTGGTAAAGTCTCCATGGACTCTGCTTTAGAGACCTTGTTCCAGTCTTCACCTTTCCCACAGGCGTCTTTGAATTTGGCCCAGCCTTTTCGTCGGGGGTAGTCCCCTGATACTTTACATCCTGTGTAGTCTGATGTCGGGGCCTGCAGCTTTGCCTGGTCAGAGGCCCCAGACGTTGAAGCGGACTGGTACGACACAGGGGTCGCCGGACTCTCCCGTACAGTCACAACGCTGGCTTTGACCACCGAGCGGGCAGAGGAGTGCTCCCCTAAAACGTTGCCCTTCTCCACGTCCAGGTCATCCGGATCCCTGCCTCTCTCTGCTGCAAGCCGCGCTTCCTTCTGCTGCCTGAACCTCTGGAACAGCCGGCGGACCGGGTGGTCCGGGGGTAAGATCAGAGGCGCTTCGTTCTTCCTCTTCATTCTCTCCTCTTCTTCACGTTTGACGTCGCTGATTTTCCGGAATACAATCTACAGGGGGAAAAGGATTTCACTCTGTGATTAACTGAACGTTTGTTAAGGGGGAAAAGTTGTAGACAAAGAATTATTTGAAAGAATTTATTTTAACTGACAAATGCTCAACCTCTGCTCATTTTTAGCAACATTTTCAAGTGTCTTATCTTGTGTGGAACGTGGCTTATTTCATTATTTAAGAGCATACACCATCTGTTTTATAACACCAGAAAGAAAAAAAAAAGCACAAAGAAAAAGATTTCTCCAGTTCCGAGAGGTCAGCAAGGCACTGCAATCCTAACTATAATGATCCCAGAAAGTTACTTGTTCTAGTTTGTGTTAAAAGGGACTTCTTATATTTGTTTTCCTGACTCTATGGTTTAGCACCAAGTCTCAGAGGGCTGGAGCACCTCTCCTATGAGGACAGGCTGAGAGAGTTGGGGTTGTTCAGCCTGGAGAAGAGAAGGCTCCGGGGAGACCTTATAGCAGCCTCCCAGTACCTATAGGGGGCCTACAGGGGAGGTGGGGAAGGACTTTTTACAAGGGCATGTAGTGATAGAATGAGGGGGAATGGCTTCAAACTGGAAGAAGGTAGATTTAGATTAGATATTAGGAAGAAAATTTTCACTGTGAGGGTGGTGAGGCACTGGCACAAGTTGCCCAGAGAAGTTGTGGGTGCCCTATCCCTAGAGGCGTTCAAGGCCAGGCTGGATGGGGCTTTGAGCAATCTGGTCTAGTGGGAGGTGTCCCTGCCTATGGCAGGGGGGTTGGAACTACATGATCTTCAAGGTCCCTTCCAACTTAAACCATTCTCTGATTCTATGATTCCACTATAATGAATAGCCATTCCCATGTCCTACATCAGTCTCAGCTCAGAGCTCACTCACTACATGCCATGCAAAAGATGTGGTGTTATTTTAGTGCGGCTTGGCCAGTAATAGGGTTGGTACAGCAGAAACCACTCTGCACTCTCCAACAGCAGTTTGCAAAGTGCTTCTTGCCCTCCCTTCCCCCCACCCAACCCTATTCTACAAGCAACTCGCAGTTTAGGCATGAGGCAAAGCTCAAGGCAGTCCCACAGTTGAGGGTACAAGGACAGTAGGGAATGGGCTCTGCGAGACATGGCTCTTCATGGCTTGATTACTACAACAGCTTGAAAAGCTTCGTGTCTTGATTTACTTCTTCATTTGAATGGAAAAGGGGGAGCTTTTACACAAAGAAACATTAATTTTCAGCCTACTCTCCTAATTATATCTTCCTGAGCCTGTAGGCTAAGCAATCTTTGTGGGAGCAGCCCAAGGGTCTGACGGTACTGATGACAGACTCACAGTGTCCCCAAGCCACCCCAGAGCACAGCGAGACAACGTTTCTTCCCTGGACTTGATGGCAACACATCCTCTTCAAAAACTCCATGCGTTTCACGTTGCTAGCAGCATTTTCCAAGCAAAAAACCTCCAGTGATGTATTAAAGGAGAACCAGTAAGTAGTCTGGTTTGAAAATGGGAGGTCCCCTAAGCTGAAGTTTTCAATACAGATTATAAAAGATGTAGCCCCCAGCTTCTACTGAACACTGATACCTAATCTCTTTAGCTGCTTTAGGGAAAATCCACTCAAAGTCCTTACACTCCAATGCAGAAATAACTTTCAGATTCAAATAATTATCAGGAAATGTGTAAATAAATCCATCCCTCTGTTGCAGACAAATTTAAACTAAACTAAACATAATAAGCATTGCTTCACTGGCACACACAAAATGCATGTTTCTCCTGACTCCAATGCTTCTTGACAGTTTTGCCATTGTGATGCAGGGAAAAATCATCTTAACACTGCATCTTTGGAAGGAAGAAGTTGTCGGACTTGGCAGCGTTCCCCAAATACAAAAGAATAAAATTAGCAGAAAGGATATTTTATTTTGAAGCTGCAATTAGGAAACTAAATGTGAGACAAGAATATGAAAACAGGGTACTTCACAGTATTGTTTTTCCCCAGGAAACTCAGTCTGCAGTGAGCTCAGTAGAAAGCGAGCAAAGCAGCGTAACCCTTAGAAGTGAAAGCATAGCACTTACTCACTGGGAAGGGAGAATCAATACAATGCTCCAGGCTAATGGCTTCCCACACACTAGCAGTCTCCCGCTTTAATTGAAGGAAGAGTGTCAGCCCAGCGTTAGAGCGGCTGCCCTGCACGCTCCGCTGGAGCCTAGCGATGCCAGGCAGGGTCTCAGGGGGTCACTCCAGCAGCCGGCTGAGGCTGGCTCTGGTGGCACAAAGCCCAAGCAAACCAAGGCCACTATAAGCCAGGTCAACTTGTCTCTGCAAAATTCTGTGTCCCCAAGCCCCCTCCTCTCCTGGAGCTTGACTGTTTGGTGCTGGTATGGACATCCATGTCCTGCATGGTGCTGTGCTAGATGGTCACACAGTTGACGGGGTTCATGTCACCTTGCACATGAGTGTGTCTTTGTACGTGAGCAGTCTCAGTGTGACCCGTGGTTCCGGACTGTGTGTCTTCCTTAAATGCTCATAAGGGGAGTATGGCTGGGTGGTGCAATCGTCATGCTCACAGGGGTCACCAAGGAAGGCACCCAGGTGCTTGAAAGAGCTAGAGGCCAGGCTGCTTCGTAGAGTCCTTGTCTAGTCCAACCCCTGCTCCACGCACCCCACTCAGCACCTTGTCTGGTAAGCACTGGAGTACTTCTCACTATTTAATGACTGGCTTTTGTAACATACATGAGTTAAGTTATTGACAGAAGCTGCCCCTGCTACAGCACCATACAGCTGAGTCTCAAGCAATAACTAACAGCCTAGCCCAGCCGATACTTGTACTAGCCACTGCATCTCATGCAGCGGATAGCATGGTCTCCATACTGGAGTACACGAGAAGCAAATTTATCACCAAAAGCGAAAAGGTGAACACTGAGAGACAAGTTGTTGGTAGTGCTTATCTTCTCACAGCCCCTGCTGCTTTCCGTTGCACGGCCCAGAGCAGCCCTGTTGATGCTAAGCAAACTCAGCTGTGCAGGAGCTGCCATCAGCTTTCTCACTGTGTGGTAGTCAGCCTTAGGGCCCTGAACATACCTTCACTCTACCTTCAGGAGATCAGACTGCAACAGAAACAGGAACATATGTGGAGGCAAGCGATTACATAAATACTGCCTTTGCCATGGGTAACTGCTGCCATGCTAATGAGCCCCCTAATTTCCATTTTCCACAGGAGGCCTTACACCAGCTACAAGTGAGTACACCACAGCAGCAATCACCTGCGTGAACGCAGAGATGCAATCCTCAGGTCTCCCATCCTGCTTGACATCTTTTAAACGTATACATTTATGTGACAAGCTGCACTCATGTGGTGCAAATCAAACCTACGCACACTTGCCAGGGGACACAACCGCCAACTCTTGGGTTGGCTTCTTTTCACTAACTCCTAAGACACTGGACAAGTATGTGTCAGAGAGCAACTTGTCTTTGCAAAGCCCAGGCAGAGCTGTCACTGTTCTCCTTTTTTGCAAGCTCCCCAGTGCAATATTTTCTCAAGACAGCTCCATATTTATGTATTAAGTAAAACTGTTATACCTATGCGAAGCTCAGCAGTAATTGAAAAGACTTTACATAGCTGCATTTTAGCATTTTTTTCTGTCTTTTTTAAGATTAAATGCAAATGTATTAAAAATACAAATAACTGTGTTAAATTGACTGTTTTCTTACAATTGTTGAGGAAAAAGCAATTTTTAAGTGGTTAAACAGCTTCAGCAGCATCCAAGGTATTCAGAAAATGTGGTTGTTATGCTGATGTATGTACACCTGCTCCCACAAGCAGTAAGAGTACAAAGGAAAAGAAAATAGGTTTCATTTATTATAAGGAAGAGAAGTCTGGACCTACACAGCAATTTTCATGTGAAATTTGACAGGGCTACAAACATGGTTCTTAATCAAAGTTGAAACCCAAAATATTATGGCAAAGATCCTAAGATAATTTTTAGAGCAGGTCCTCTTTATCTGTCTCTACAAGCATTCATTTTTGTCTGGGAAGGGATAGTGCTTTGTACACTTTTGTATCCATGCAAACACAGGGGACCTCTACAAGCTATGTAGTTCTCCGTAACACTGCTCTCTTTAAGACTTAAGCACACAGAAAAAAATCCAGTGGGAGCATTTTAACAGTATGTGAAGACCAAAATATGGACAAAGAACCTGAACTGAGATGAAATAACAAGAAATCTAAACACTAGGCCTAAAAGTGCATACTTCATACATCCAATCTCAAATCTCGTTTCATAATTCCATTTTTATTAAAAAGGTGCTGAATCTTGTAGCTCCGCAGGAAAGGCTCCCAGTCTGCCAGAAATGTGAGTATTATGGGGGTATCAGCCTAGATATGCCAAAAACTTGAAAAATAGCTCTGTTAGGCACAGATTATTGCAATCGTATAAACATTTAGTTGAGGTATGCAGTTATGATGGCTCAATAACAATTTTATTTTTGGACAATGCACTCAGAGAAGTAGAGAAATGCACTGACACATCCTGGTGCACTCCCGTACTCCTGTGTCCCTGACCTATGACCGCGCACACCCTGTGGCCACATTCCTGCCAGTGTGTGAGCTGTGTCCAAGGAAGAAAGACGGGGTTACACCCAGCACGTTTCCCTTTCCTCAGTATGAACTAGTTGTGAAGGTGCCACAGTCTCCCATAAGTTTTGGGGAAAGACTCTACCTCTTTTTAATCTTCAGAGAATTTTCAATCTGTATGTGTAGAATCAATGTCTTTAAAGTCAAGATTTCTCCCCAGGGTATTAAAAAATTAGGTGGACATAAATGAATACTTGAAATATCTTACTTGGTTGTCAAACATGGAGAGTCCAGCAACTGGACTGTTACCTGGATTTTCTTGTGCTCAGCACTGAAACCCAAGCATCATTTAAATAATGCAACATGCACATTTTTCATGAATGTGAATTCCATAATTTCTTTATGATCAGACCAGAAGAACAGACTGCAATGTGACCTCCAGCATAAGGCAGGCCATAGGATTGCTCTGAAGGAGCGTTCCCTGAAGGGAATCTTGTTACAACTAGATTGCATCTTTTAGAAAAACATCCATTTTGATGCCAATGAAGAATCCATCATCACATCTTGATAAAAAGATTCCTGCAATTTTTGTTTCAAGACTGAGTTTGTCTGACATCAGTGACACTGTTCCTTACTCCTTCAGACACTTAAAAATTCACTTTTAGAAACTGACTCTAGAGTCTTATGTTTAAGAAGTATTACATCTAGTCAGTTACTACTATGAAAGATTTAGACAATACTTTCACTGATATGAAACTGGCAAAGTTCACACCTTTAGAATTTTCAATTTAACCCTAAGCTTTCCAATTTTAACTCTTTGGAGATGTTTGAATTATTTCCTACCTTCCAGCATTTTTCATAGGGGGTGCTTAGTGCTATAATTCTCACTCTTGCCCGGAACTAGACTATGTAGTTGATTTAGTTCAATGCAAGGTTTCTTTTAAGAAGTCAAATAAAACAACGAATACTACAATGAGTCTTCGAGCTGTTTCCCTCTGCTGACTCACTGCTACCCACTGCTCTTCCCATCTCACTACCTGCACTGAGCTGATGTTTTTCCAGAACTATCCAGCATAGCTCCACATTAGTTTTCCTGAGCAGTAACAAGAGGGCAATAGGCACAGTGGTACTCACTTTGTTTCATGAAAACATTTCAGACAACCTATGCTAAGTTGGCCATTAAAATTGAAGACTGCCATGCAACAAGATAAAAGGCTGAAATGTGCTGAGTGCTATCTCATCCGACCAGATGTGAATATAGATGCAGTAATTTAAGTGCCTACTTCCTTCATACAAAGACAGGGGCAGGGGAGTGAAGAATATGACAGAGGTGTATAAAATCAGACATGGCATGAACAGGGGTAGGCAGGGATTGATTATACAGTGTCTTATCCAATACAAAAACTACAGCATCAAATGACAGCAGGAGGAGTTGCACACAAACCAAAGACAAGATCATGGTTCTTCATCTGAATGTATTAGACATGTGAAAGATGTTAATAAAGGATGTTCTGAATGCAAAAAGTCTGCACGGATTCAATAGACCAGGCAAATACTTGGTAAAGAAAACCATTAAGGGCTACCAAACAGACAAAACTGGTATCCTGCTCAGGAGTTAAAAATAGTTGGAAGCTGCAAACACATTTGTAGTAACTGCCACATAGTGGTTGTTCTTATTGTCTCCTTAAGCATCCCTAAGGCAGCCCTAAATAATTACATAGGCCAAATCTGGAACTGCTGCCTTGCTCACTACAGAGGAAACATTCCCAATGCAGGTGATAGAAGTGCCAGAGGGAAAATCATCAAAAGAAAATAAAGGCTCAAAGACCTGAGCCTTAATTATCTGAGCAGGCCATTCACGTATTTCAGACAAAGGTTTACTCTCATTGCACCCTTCACTTGCGTATAGGGAGAGGCAGAAGCAATGAGCCATCAGTGTGTAGTACTACATAGATCTGACATTGCTTTGGAACTTGCCTGGGTTGGAATGAAACTACTGAAAATGGCATATTGTTTTGGTACAATAGGGAAGACTGCTTGGTACATGTGGGGAATTAAGAAGTCCACTGTCTCTAGTTACTCTTGTAATGAAAAGCCCAGTGTTCATTACAAGAGTAACTAGAGAGAGTGGACTTCACCATCTCTGAACAGGTTTCACCATCTCTGAACTGTTGGTAGCCCACAAAACACACTAGAACGATGCTGCCTGCCGAACCGTAGCAAGTCACGTTCTTTAACACTCTGCACGCTCCCAGGAAGGTAACCGGCACAAGGGCAAGGCAGAAGTAACGTATTAGCAACCATATTCTAGTCTTGTTATCTGATTGTAAATGCAACCACTGTGCCAACACTGCATGAGACAGTCTGAAAGATCAGGGGATGCTTCATTTAAAACACATTCTGAATATACTGAAAACCTTATCCTGCATCTGAAGCGGAAAGGATCTTTTGGTCTTATGCAAAACCATCCAAATTTCTTTTCAACTTTGGTTTGTAAGAACTGATCCAAGACACACAGGAATAGATAGAAATACAGATTTCATCATGTTTTGAATCAGACTGTCATCATGGAGTTACAATTATGAGGCTCCTGGCCGCAAAGCTGCTGCTATTATTAGCTCCGCAAGCTTCTCTTCTTTCCACCTCTATAGCATGCACAAATACTGCAAGATTTGGCAGGACTTCCTCAGCATTAACAGCAAGCAGCATGGCAGCATTTTTTTCTGGTGCTTAATAATTCTCTTTCACAGATGCAGAAACATCGACAGAGTCTGGAAGTGCCAGATATCATAAACAATTAAAAGCTTAAAATTACTTCATACCGTGCTCACAGAAAATGGACTTAAGTGTGAGGAAAACAATCACAAAAAGGCATTTATTAGTACGCAGTCCATCTAGCATCTGCCAACAACTGATGAAAATATCTTCAGGCTGATGTTAGTCCGACGAAAATTGGTTCCAATCTTTCTTTTTTTTTTTCTTTTAAAGAAAGCAAGGGAAAAAAAAAGGAAAGAGACAGAAGGCTTAACAATAAAAAGGCTCTTGACACTGATGTTAAAGAAACCAAAGCTGCATGTGATCAACATAGTCTACAGTTTATATATATACCCTATAGCAGTGTATTAGCAGATGTCAGGGAAATTGGTGGAGAAAGGAGACTATCTCTTTTGCATGGGATGGCTTGTCAGAAAGCAGGGAATTTCTGGTCCTTCTCACAAAATATAGGATCAACATTTCAGGGTCATGAAGCTTCCCACCAAAATCTACAGTAAGTTTCACTTCCATTATCTATTACCATAGACAATTCCTGGGTTAAATGCTGTACTTAGTTGCACCTCTGGGATGCAGAAGTGTAGATGTGTGAGAAGGTATATAAGTACATAGGTCAAATTTATGACAGGTACAGATGCCATTATGCAGCTCAAGTTTGAAGGCAGAATCCTCAAAGCCCACATACCTGTTAAAAGGCTGATGCAAATTACCCAGTTTGTAGTCCCATGTTGTTTAGCTTTGACCCTAGCTTTTGACAAATGATTTGTGCATGGGAATTAGGGCCACACAAAAAAGCACAAGTCTGCAATAATGCTGCAGATGTCAGTGAGTTCTCTCTAGATTTACTGGCTACAACAGCAAAATTTGGTTTCTGCTTCTGAAAAGTAACAGGTTTCTCTCCAGTTAATGACACATCCCTCCACGGCACTCCTGAACATTTCTATTTTGAGAAATAATCTGAAAACTCAAAGCAAACTAAGATTTGGGAGGTCCTGGCAGTGGGGCTGTAAAGGAGTGCTGGTATCAGGAATGCTGGTATCACAAAACATCAGGTATACACATGGGCACACACAGCCCAAGACCAAACATGTGGATGGGCACAGCCCTTTTGCAAGTCCAAGAAGTCTTTGTCCTGTGGGGAGTCAACCCAGCCCTTCAGACAGAGCGGTACCTCCTTACTTTCAAAAAATCAGACTTCTGTGCACTACTGGATCATTAATACACAAGCGTTTGGAAGAAACACGACTTGGTAATTTAATGAGCATCCACTCTATCTAGATGAATAGAGGTAACAAGATTTTTAGTCTGTACAGAACAACATCTGGGCTAACTGTTGCTGTCATGAGCACCATCGGCTTCAACAGACTGAAGCTCTTCTCTGTGACAGCATATTTTGTAGCCTAATTACAAATTCTAGAAATACTGAGTGGAATATTAGTGTTTAATCATGTCACTATTATTTATTTAGAAGTTCCGCACAACTCAAGACTCTACTCCTTTATGTCAAACTCCTCATTCTAATTCATGTTTACAGGCTATCCTAGTGCTGAGAGAAAAGGAAAAAGATTTTACAAAAATACTACTGAAAATGTGACAGAATTATATGTCCAGATCAATTAGCGGAAATAATAGACAAAGCCTGCCTGATCTACAATAGGATCACTAGCAAGTTTTGAGGCATCAAGAGATGTCTCTTCCCCAAAACAGGCCCTAAAACTGTCATTAGTAAACTTAGACAACCACACGATTAAAACTAAAAAACACACCATTGACACTTGTCAATAGTTTGGACAGACATTCACAATTCAGCACATTACAGCTCATTTAGTAACTTATAAAAGGAATGAAAGAATAATATGAAAAAAACACAGAAATATACATTGCTAAAGATCTACTAGAACTTCATTATTTCTGAGAGAAAAAGTAGCTATTACAAGCAAATACCTAATGTGTAGGCCAGAGCTTTGGGGAAGTTCTGCCAGATCTGAGTGGGGGAATGTTATACTACTTGAGAACTGCTACGTCCATCAAAACATTAAATGCTCTGTAGAAACTTCTTGTTTAAAGTAAATGAAGATAAAAGAATGTTTCTGCTTCCCGCCTGCCAAATGTCAGCACTTTCTAGCAGAAACACCTATAAAATACCATTTTCATATTTGGTTGGGGGGGAGTTGTGCCTTTTTTTTTTTTTGCATTTTTAGCATGGCACACGGCACTAGCTTGCCATTAAGATAATTTCCTCTTAGCCAGTGTCTTCCTTTCATGCACTTTTTTTTTCCCTGCTTTCATTTATCTGCTTTCTGTCATTAGGCTTATGGTGATTGACAGGTATTTTACTTTCCAAGAGGGTATCAAATGTAATTTCAAATGTATTCAAATCAATCAGGCACCATCAGTCCCAAGAGTTTACGAGTCATTCAGCTACCTTTGAATGCCCGCTCAACAAACCAATCCGCACAAACACAATGCTCAGTGTCCCTGATGTGCAAGGCTTGTGCAGCTCTTGAAATTATAAACTGAGAATTACATTAAGCTCAGCTGAAGTTCCTCACATGAATTGCCTAAGATAGTATGAACTCTTCCTTACGTGTCTCTGTCTGAGTTAATATGCTTAAAGTTCAGCTATAATAGTGAAGAAAAACAAACTAACCTGCAGCTCTGCATAAAAAGAGGATAAATCTTGTACCAAACTAGGTAACCCAGTCTGGCAGCACAGCCGTGCACACCCAAACACCCAGTGCCACTCAACTGATCTGTCCTTCCCCTGTTCAAGAGCACTGCTTGGATAACATCACACGAGAAGGAAACAAACTGCTAATAACTTGAATGAGAATCGGCAATAAGAAGTACGTTGCCTGCAATTTCCCAAAGCAGCTGTCAAATCTCTTCAGCCTTAACTAACAGCCAGGAGCTTAAAACCTTGAAGGGAAGAAAACAGATGAATGTAGTGAGTAGTCTCAGATCATCTCATTACGAGGAGCTCCTCTTAGCTAGCAGTTGCTGGGAGTAGGTCTCTGCCAGTTTGCCGCAGTCCAGTTCCAGCTGGTGATAAGTGATGGCCCTGTCTTCCTTGTCAAGTGTCAAAACTGATAGGTCTCCCCTGTCTGGTAAATGTACAGGTGAGCTAATTAAAATAGCCAAGAATTGTCAGATCCCTCCAAATAACTTCACAGAGAATCCTTTAGAGCTGTACTTCCTGATTTTGTTAGAGGTATTTTTATTCTGTAAAAGCAGACACTTAGGTCCCATGGCAAATATAGATTCAAATACTGACAGAGGTAGATGCTTTCTATCCTGTCAGTGTATTTCACTCACACATATCTAAGTGTTTTACAGCAATTCCTCGATCCTCCAAATATGACCAATGCCATTACTTTTATTTATTATTTACATAGCAGCAATGCTTAGGGTTGTATCAGTCTTTTGGTTTATACACACACACACAGAGCAAAATGCCATTATTCAGTGAGGCAAAATGGCCTGTTTCATGGGAAGACAGCAGAGGCTCAGCACATATTGCAATGACTGATGGCAGCCACACAAAAATTGAGCAGTTTGAAACATTACTTGTGCAAAATTTTCCTTTCTGTTATGACTGGTAGAAGTTCACCCTTACAAGTTCCAGATAAGAGATCCTGAATACAATTTGCCAAAAGAGTTGTGATTTCAGACACACTTCACTTAAACCTTCCTGAATTTCTCCCAAAGAAAACAGCAGCTCTAGAAGAGGAAAACCAGGATAATTCAGCACAACCATATTGTTTCCTAACAAGTAGATCGATACACTAATTTTAAAAAAGATCATGTGTATGTCATTCAAAAATGACAAAGTTAAATCTAAATATTGAGGACCTCTACATGCTGACCACTATTAGCAGGAGTAGTAGGAACTGCAAACTCAAGACTCCCTGGCCCCGTTAAATGCGAGCCTAAAAGCTGCTTTTGGCCCAGCCTCCATTTGTATCACAACTCTTCCCCTTGCATACAGATATAGAATCATAGAATCGTCTAGGTTGGAAGGGACCTTTAAGATCATTGAGTCCAACCACTAACCTAACACTGCCAAGTCCACCACTAAACCATGTCCCTAAGCACCACGTCTACCTGTCTTTTAAATACCTCCAGGGATGGTAACTCAACCACTTCCCTGGGCAGCCTGTTCCAATGCTTGATAACCCTTTCAGTGAAGAAATTTTTCCAAATTTCCAATCTAAACCTCCCCTGGCACAACTTGAGGCCATTTCCTCTCATCCTATCACTTGTTACTTGGGAAAAGAGGCCCACACCCACAGATATGTACTCACAATGGTTTATTCATCCCCAAATGCCATCTCAGTCATCATAAATTCAGACTGCATTTGCAACTACTTTTGTTAAAAGGTTTGGTTTAGAAAAAATGTGCTGGCATCTGACTCTTGGACAAAACAGTCATGGTGTTGTCTCCCTTCTCCTGAGTAGCTGAGAGCACTCACAGAAAGCAAATTCCCTTTTCCCCTCTGCCAAAAGGATTTGGAACACCCCTTTCAGGAGTATGCTCCAGTCACCACATGATGGGGCAGGGCTGCCCAGCCAGCACAGAAACACAAACTCCAAGGTGCATAGAGATGCAATGAGGGAAGCTCTCCCTCCCCTTCCCAGAGCTTTGCACTGTGAGGAGGCAACTGTGACAAGAGATGCCCGCTCGCTGCAAGCAAGACACAGGCCAGAATGGCTGAGGTTACTCTGGGGAGAGCTGCTCTCAGTCTCCCCTGCTGTTTCACTTCAGATACACAACAGGGCATCCAGTCTTCAAGCCTACAGACCCAGTCTCCATCTTCTTCATCAGATATGTTTCCAAACGAGTGAAACGAGTCCAACAGGAAGGGCAGAAGGAAGCCCTCCTCCTTTCAAAAGCAGGGGGTGGAACTGAGGATCCCCGGCTCCCCTCAGGCAGGTGAAAGAAATGGTGCTCCAGCCTGGAGACATAGGCCCTCACCAGGAGGTGGGATCCCCACATTTTGGCAAACACCCTCACCATTGGTTCAAAATGGAAAGTCTCAGCTGGAGACAGTTCTGGTTAGGTGAATCCCAGACACACCCCCCCGCCCCCGGACAGCAGTTTCACCATTCTTTTCATTTTCTCAAATCAATGGGAAAAATTAACTTCCTGAGCCTGAAAGTTATCCCAGTTTTATCTAATAAACCATTTTTATCTAATAGCCACCTCCTTCTGCTTTGCAACTCTAACCCTTCATTTCCCCAAACTAAAATCTTTCATCTCATCTTGCAGTCAGTTTTTCATTTAAGCTTTCTCCTCAGAAAATTTTTCTGCTTTACTGAGGCAATGCAAAACATTTAATTTTCATTTGAGAGGCAGGTTTGAAGAGTTCAGCTGCTCAGTGAGGCAGAGCACAGACTACATCGACGTGGTTATGCGCTTTTAAGTGATCAATAAAATATTGATCGTTTAACTATCGTGCTTTGCCATCTCTACCTCTTCCATGTTCTAATGTCACATTGGGCTAAACTTAAATACCTGGGGTGACATCCCCTTGCTTCCTCAAAGGGAGCACCGTAAACCACTTTTCTCCTTGATCCACTGTTCTGAGATGAGGAAAGAGAGAGACATGACACAGAGCTTGCCCTTAAGCAAGCTGCCTCTCTTCCACTGGTAACACTGGGATGGTAACTCTTAACCCCTAAGCCTCACTGAAACATGGCTTATTTTGAGTTTGAGAGTTGTACCAGTATCCAGAAGAAGCCAACACCAAAGCCATATACCAGGTTATAAGTGCAGTGAAGCACAGTTTAACTCCCCCTTATACTGTGCCACAGGCTCTTTAGTTCTCCATGTGCATTTACGGTTTATATTTACATAGCCTAATTTTCTTATTTTTAAAACAAGAGAAAGGCATTTTCAAGGAGGTCGTCTTACCATGTTTTATGTTACCAATTTTCTGGTCTGATATTTCAAACAGATTCTTATCCCAAGTA
This sequence comes from Ibidorhyncha struthersii, assembly GCA_013398815.1. Taxonomy (NCBI): domain Eukaryota; kingdom Metazoa; phylum Chordata; class Aves; order Charadriiformes; family Charadriidae; genus Ibidorhyncha; species Ibidorhyncha struthersii. The sequence goes on from VZSZ01002186.1 coordinate 479,244, forward strand.
TAGGAATATAAAACACCATCATCCTGATGAGAAATAAAGGCTGTGAGCAGCATGCTATACTCTCACTTTCCTGAAAACTGGAAGAAATGCAGACATGGAGAGTTGGAGAAGCTGCTGGAAGTCCAGTGGGTTTCACGCTGCAGTAGACCATCGGCAGGTGCTGTGACATTCTGCTTTGTCACCACCACATTGCATTGCTGTGCATGAGGAGAGGAAATAAAGGTTTGCCATGTACCTTGTACAACTCGGGGTACACAATCAGGGCCGCCTGCACTTGAGATCCAGTTGCAAACAGTTCCCAATAAAAAGCGTAACCTAAGAGCGGACACTTCAATAGGTGCTGTAAAATTTTTCTGTTATGACAATGATCATATTTGACTACAGTGTACAAATTTGTTTAATTGTTCAGCATTAAGCAAACAAAACCAAAAACCACCCTCTTCCTGCTTCTCTGAAAGCTCTCCTCTCCTTTCTGCTTCTTCTTATGTCTTCAAGAATTACTAGTCCCAAAACTCACTTAAATATGTTCACATGAGAAGATGGATGATCTTACACCACAGGCATAAGCTGAGGCATGGAAAATATATATTGAGAAAAGGAAACTATTTCCTTAGCAACTGAAGAGTGCAGCAGGCACTTCAGCAGTTAAGTACATGTAGAAATAATACCAGACTCCTTGAAGACAGTATTTAAATATATTGGAAAGAGTTATTTAATGGGAAATTCTAATCAGAGGCCAAAAAAAGACATTATTATCCAAAATAATGTTAGACATGGATCTAAACTCAAGCAAAGACAACAGCCGGTATGGCCCAGTTCACCACTCTGAGTAAGCAATGGTTAGATCAACCTGTTATCTCTGGGTGCACATATCTGACAACGACACAGCTGAACAATTTAACAGAGAGCTCAGAGAAAATAGAAGTGTTTGCACATACAGCAAACAACACTGAAGAACCTCTTCCTGACAATGTTTTCAACTAAGAGGTTACAATCCTCAGAAACACAAAGCAGTCATCATTATACAACCAGCACCAGCAACTGAAAGCTGGATTTTGGCAATAGCGTCAGTGTTCCCCATCAAGGAAAAGTGCTTTTAGTTTTTTGCATAATGACATCCTAATCAAATGAACTGCTTTTAGGACCACCTCCCTTATAACATAACAACCCTGTTTCTCATGGGCGCTCACCCGTCAATTAGGATTTGCCACCTAACCTCTGCGCACCCATTTCTCTAAGAGAAACCACACTGACATCACAGCTCAAGAGCAGGTGTACCCAAGCCATCGTCGTGTCTTTCTAATCACACGCTATCCGGGGGCTGGGAAGGACTAACAGATTTTAGAGGACTCAGAGGCTCATCAAGGATGCATCTGCTCCCCCACCCCCGCTGTCCTCTCAAATGCCCCTGAACTCTCCCAACATGCATCTTTATCACCAATCTGCCCACGGTATAGATTTATATCAGGCTGCAAAATTAAGTCCTTAAAAGGACTTTATCTGGCTCTGTGCTACTGATGGCACAGGGGCCTCACTGCAGAGGTTTTGGCACTGGATTCATAAAAAGAAGTTACAGCGCTTTCAGATTTCAAGCAGATTTTTCAAAAGGCCACAGGAACAAATATTTTATCTCGAGATGAAACAACACAACTCCTACAGCTTCTGGCAAGGGGACTCCCCGTTGCCCCTGCTGAAGCAAGCCTACAGCACATGCACACACCTAGGCTGCTCTGCACAAAGCAGGTTTGCATTCTTCTAACACCCATTTCCCAACGCTTGGCGCTACTATTATATACTAAGTCTAGAGAAACTTATTTTTTAGAGTTGTGACTTCTACCCCTCCCTTCGCAATTTTTATGTAATACTGGACTTTCTAGCAAACATTTGACTACGGAGGGACAGAAGGGGCAAAGAGATTGTGCATTCGTTACACCAGCGCACTGGCAAATTTGCTTCACATTCAGATGGAAACCATTTGGCTCAGAGGCATCGCTGCTTAGTAAATCAGCTGTAATTTCCATTATTCTCATTGTGCTGCAGGGGCATCCAGTCCAAAATGTCTGTTTGGCTGAAATGGATGGAAGCACCAGGCAACTGCCAGGATCCAGCTTTTGTTCTTCGGTGACAGAAGGCTCTAGAAAATGCCTCAAGAAGTGCGTGGCAATGCCGGCAGAGATGGTTTAATCCTCCTGAACTCCAAAACCTGCTCACTTGTAACTTGGATCTGATGCCAGCCCTCAGGACAAGAGTCTCCCAGCAGGATGCCAGTACTGGACCATCTCTTGATGCGCCTCATGCTTGCTTTATGTGGAAAAGCTGTTCTTTAGCTCAGTGGCGAGTAAATGAGCTGCCCCACCACTCACTTCACCTGAGCGGCTATCCCCATGCCCAGAGCAGAGCCCCTCCAGCACAGCAGCACACAGGGCAGGTGGGATGTCCTCACCACAGGGCAGCACAGGGTTGAGGCGATATGCTTGAGTGCTGTCACTGCCTTCAAAAAGGGAGTGAGAACAGCAAATAAACCGCCTGCCTTTGCTCTCTTGAAGCTGAGTCTTGCATCAGAAGAGGTGAAGAATTAAAATACTTGCAAATTGCCCTCTCCTCTCTCCACTCCCTAAAGCTCAGCAGCAGAACAGCCAGGGGACAAAAATCTTTTGCCACCACACAAAGTCGGACCCACAAGGTGCCTCTCTCACAGACAGACAGTAGGAAATGCTGGGTATCACCAGTTTCACCTGAAGTCCCTTTATCTCTAACACTGTGCCAGACTAGGCTTCTAAAAGGACTTTCAGGGGGGGGGAACCAAACCAAATAATCACATATATTTGACCTCTCAACTTTTAGAAGGTCCTTGGGAAGATTTGTCAGAAGTGTACCATGCAGGCTGAACATGGGCATTGGGAGGAGTGGGAGATGTGTCACTATCACCTGCTGCCTGGACAGATGTGATGTGCAGGGCGGTGGGAGGTCTGCAGGCAGATGTGCAGTGCTTGATTGCAGACACGGCAGAACATGAGCTCAGCTGCTAACAGGCATTCCTGTGTAGACAGATGCAGTAACTTACACAGCAGCTCCAAAGCATAAAGTAGGTTTCGCTTGTGATGTTGGACTAAGCGGAAACACCCTTTGAAGAAGTACTATCCAGGAATCTTTTCAATTGTGTTTCCAAATTCACTGTGAGTGCCCAGCTCAGCCTTCATTAGACATTTCTCTAGCAGGAAAGTTTGCCAGATCCAACATTTTAATCAGATTTTGTCTTTTGTATTCCTTTTACTTAGCATTTGCCATTTCATACATGGCTTCTTAGGAAATAAAGCATCTGTTTTATTAATAAAGAGGATTCTTCCTAGAACATTAGTTTGGGTTAAAACAGCTAAAATTCAAACTCCTGCTCTTCAAAAGCATCATCCTTGGAATACTCTAAGTTGAAAAGCTGTTACTTTAGTAAGTCATGCAATTTTTCAGCATTTATCTTAAATATGGCTATGTATCATCACCTGTTCTGCAAGCCAGCTGCCCTCAGCACATGCTGTCTGGAACGGAGTTTGCTGAAAACATAAGTTACAACAGCATCATCTGATTTTTCTTCTTTCTTTGCCTTTTTTATACTTCTATCACCTGTATCCAACCTTCCAAACTTATTCAGGTGCAGTGGTGATTAAAAGAAGATCCTTTTAACTTTGTTGTTACAGCTTCTTCCTTGGAAGAGCCCCAGGTTTGCCATGAAGGGGTGTAGAGCCGGCCATGCACGGCTGGCTGCCTGCCGCTGCTGTAGCGCGCAGACCCAGAAGGAATTAGCAGAGGCGCAGCATGCTGCAATGACTCCCTGTGAGCTGAGACAAGTTACTTCACAGCGGATATTGTAACTAATCAGCATACAAACCTCATTTTTGCCTGACTCAAGAGAATAGGATTCTTGACACGGAAGGCAGGAGTTTTTCTGTCTTAATAGATGTTCGGCATATCATGTTGCATTTGATTATCTTGAATCTGTCATTGGCTGGATACATCTACCACAGCAAAGCTTTGAAGAAGCAGTCATCAGGCAGACGAGACGACTTAGTTAAACATGAGAGCACTTTTAGCCCATACCTTGGGGGCAGGGAGAAGGTAGGCTCATCTCTGCACCACATCCAGCTACACCAGGTTAGGTGAAGCCCCCACTCTCTGAAAACATTTGGCCCTTGTGCATGTATTGGTTATTGAAACTGCATCATGCTAAAGCAGTGAGTCACTCTCAATTGCCTGAGAATTTCCAAGGTGTTTACATGCTTCAATACAACATGCTGTTGCTGTTCTCAGAGAGGCTTCTTCACATTCAAAACCTGTTCAAGGACAAAGCTACAACAAGCAAATACTGACAGCAAAGCGAATGATGAGGAAGCACGCCATTCTTTGCTAAGGCACTCCAAAATTTGTTGTTGCTGTTGGCTTTGTAGTTGCTTCTGTTTTTCACGCTGTCAGAGACTGAGCGCTACCCTGTTACTACTACGTCCAGAACTTTTAAATGTGCTTACAGCCCCTAATAGGCAGCAAGGCGAGGAAATGGCACAGTTCCTCTCCTGCCAGCTCCATGCAGCAATTCACTCACCAATCACACATCACAGATGTGACTCGGCTGCTCTGCAACCCCAATGAAATGAGAGTCCGATGGCAAGGCTCCTCCAATTCCCTTCTGGGTACCTCAGGAGACACAAACTAGCCTCCTGCACTACATGAAAACATTTTGATGACTGTGGTGATACCTGCCAAACAGATGAAATCAAAACTCCAAACAGACCACGTTATCCTTTCTGTACACACAGACCATTAATTCTCCTAGCCGCAGTCCAGCATGATGATGCCATAACTATTTTATAGACAGGGATCAGAAGACAGAAGAAAATAAATTATTTGTTAAAAGTCACCAGAGAAATCTTTTTGCAGAGCAGAGAAGCGGACTAGTGTCTCCCAAGTCTCAGATTAATACACTACACAAAGGTCCCTCTTCCTCTTGTAGGCTTGGGATTAACTGAACAGAAGCTTTCTATGCACCTAGTAATACCAGCCACTGCAGAGGTCCTGCAGGACCTAAACGCTGCATAGTGCTGCATAATGTCAATAGGCTGATATAGGAATATGATGATCCTGCTACGCCTTGCTGGACTTGTAGGTAGCCACACACACAGAAGCTAAACTCAGAAGGTTTCTGGCTCACCAAAATGGCTCCAAACACAGCAATGATTCACAGACTAAATACCAAAGGGAATATTGACTGGCCTATGTCCTCACTTTAATTGCAGGAACAAACTGGGCAAAAAAATTGCAAATGCATGATACACTGCAATGAGATGTGTTATGCCTATAAGGGAACCAGCACTTGGATAATTCAGACTCCCTGTGGCCCATGGCAGTAGCCTGGCTTATTTTGTTGCTTGCTAATCTGCCCTTACACCAAAGGCACTAAGGTCAGGAGTCAGCACCGAGATGAGCTTGCTGCTGGGAAGGTCAAGCACTCCTTGGCAGTGGAAGATGCGATGGGAAAATTCATCATCTCTGATGAGGCCATTGCTCCAATTAGGTCTTATAAATCAGGTGTTTATAACAGGAAACCTAAATGCCTGAACAGGCGAGAGTAGCAGTTCTACTTTCTCCTTTACTTTGTCAAAGCTGAGATAGGGTCTGGACTCAAACGTATGTCTTCCCTCTTCCCACACTTCACTGCCAGATTGAGGCCTAAATTTTGTGCCTAACTATAGCTGATGGCACCCTCTTAGCACTGGCAGTTTTAAGCAGCAAGCAGATGTCACTACGGCATCTAACACATTGCTGGACATAGCTTTAAAGCATCATGATTTTCTCAAAAACATTTCCAGTTTGTATTAGCATTACACAACCAAGCAAGTAGAACGGAGACAAAGTTCAAAGTGTTTAAGTGATAACGAATTCTGCTTCATAGCACACAGGAAGTATGTGTCACAAGCAAAAGGCTCAGCAAATCAAACCCTGGCCTCAGCTGAAGAAGCAGGCATTGTCCATACCATTTCATTTCCTGGCCACTTTCTATCAATTCTATAAATATCTAGCAATTGGAATGTCTCCTGCACTCTGTCATATATAGGAAACAGACCAAGAATCAACACAAAAATAACTGTCAGAAGGAGAAAAAAACTCACAAATAATTCAACTAAGGTAAGTGTCAGATTGTGGTTTTTACAGGTGGTTTGGAATTAAAATGAATCACCATACTTAAACCCCTCCACGGGACCGTGACAGCACATCTCATTTAACTTCTCAGGTATCTAAAAGGATCTTTTTAAGATTAGAAAAAAAATCTCCAGCTACAGTCTTCAGATCACTAAAGATGCTTTCATACGCTCCAGGAGCTCCAGCAGCCACTGTCCTCCTCACAGGAAGCTCCAAGACAAAAGCATTCAAAAGTTCCTGCTGGCATAATGACATTGAGGAGCAAGTCAGGAGGTATATGTGAAGTCCTTTATTTCAACTGGAAAACTAATAAGCACTGTCAAAACATCAGTCTTGCTGCACACAATCAGTAGAACAATCCCAGTAAATACAGATACTTTAGGATTTGATCCAAAGTTTATAACAACAATGGTCATCTTCATTTTTACCTATCCAGGATGTGACATAAGCTTTAGTCTCTTAAATGGTATCTGTCCACTTCAATACCACCTTTTACCTGGGAATCCTAAGTAGATTTAACTTCATAACAGCTTCTGAGGCAAGGAAAATATTATTGCTTTTGCTGCCTGAGTGGAGAGTGAAGAGAGTGAATAATCAGCCTAGACTTTTTACTAGATGCCTGCAATAGAGAGAAAAGCAATTCTAATTTTCCCAGAAATATAGGACGTTTATTGTAAGGATAAATATTCCAAGGAGTCCTATATGCTTGCAGAACAGCTATATTCAGTGCATTTAATTACCAGCACTGTAAATAAATGATTTTGACTTGTGTAACACAATAGAAGTAAGTGGTCCCTACTTTTATTTCACTGTGATCAGTTGCTTTCAGGCAAAAAGGAAGACATTGTGGGAAAGCGGTGATTCTGCTACCACTGTAATGGAAATCAGAGGAGTTAGTTTATCCAAAGGCATTAATTTGACCATGCTCTATTAGACTTCCGTACAAATTTAAAAAATTCACTTCAGGTAAATGCAAATTGATCTCAGTCCCACAATGGTGGGCAGGTCCCTTGAATTTGCTTTACTGTAAAGAAGCTCGTATTAGCAGGTTAAGTTTCTCACGTAGAAAATACTGCCTACATAAAGTCTGTAATTTGCGTATCTTTCCATCGCCAGAGGAGGATACTTCAGCTTCCAAGTGCTGGGGAATTTCAGTAATTTCAAAATCAAACCTACTTTGATTTAAAAGCCTGAACAAGCTTAAACTGCTCGATTCTCAATGGAGCTGAACACCCTCAACCTCCCCGTAGCTCAGTGGCTACACAGAGTGCCCAGCACCGGCACTGACCTCAAGCATGGCTCCTCCGCCTCTGTGAAACCCTCCACAGGTAGCCCCCCCTCACACACATGCACGCACACTCAGAAACTAACTGCACTGGCACGAGGCTCAGGCAGGGCTGGAGTGTTAAGAAACCCCAAGTCCTGGTTGCCTCGGACAGCTCTCCCGCTATGCCATGGTCATTATTTATGAAAGCTCTGCCCTCTAACCCAGGGCTCCTGCGTTATGAGCAGTGCTGAGTTCATCAGGGGCTATTTTTCACAGCATTTCGCATGACCTGGTCTATCAGCCACTAGCATACGCAGCATCCAGACCCTGCACGGCCAACAGAGTAATTTCCTCATGGGCTTTTCTTGTTGCAGTAGCTTTATCCTTTCCAAAGATTAATTAATTCCTCTTTGCAATGCCCTGTGACATTACTACCCGTTTACCCACAGAAGAAAGATTGTACGACTGCTCCTAGTACAGACTCGTGCTTTATAATCAAGCCGGGTTGTTTCTTTAATATCAATGCACGTAGTTCGTCCTTTAACTTAAATCAATAAGGATGAAAATAGGTTGACTTCTATGCATTCAAAAAGGCTTGAGACAGTCTGTAAACAGCTGTATGGATTTTGTGGAGCCTGAAGGATGACTTTGTCAGAAGCACGGAAAGTTGCACATTTTCAAGTAGTCAGAAAAGGAGGGAAATGTCATCAACTAGTGTCAGTGCAAGTGCATCTCTCAGGAATGCCAGAAACTAAGTAGGATTTTGGAAATTATTAAAGCATATTGCAATCCAACAGTTACACATACATCTCAACCCATACTCCTTTATATATATAAGTGAGAATTTAGGGAGAACCCATCAAACTATACTGTAATCTATTTTCCTGTAAGATAGCTGGCTGTCATTTTTTTCTAGGCATCTCTTTAAGGAAGTGACAGATACAAGGAAGAAACAGCAGTCGGAAGCAAAGGATTTCCTGAGAGTGAAAAATCTATTTTCAAGAAACCTAAAAAAAAGCCAAAAGAAAGAAAACCGTGTGAGCATTGAAATTTATTTTTTTTTGTGATGAGAACCAGTTCTGTGAAAACACAATAATAAAACAAAACCCCTCTCCAAAGACCTTTGTATGCTAGGGCAGGAGAAATTTTTCTTGAGTCTAAGGAAAATTGAGACAGAGAATACCTATGACTCCAGAAAATTTATCTTCTGAAATGTCTGGATTATCAATTTGATACATTTACATTGAAGAATGTTAAAAAAACCCATGCAATGGAACAGAAACATAAGAGGCATGAGTCAGCAGTAAGACAGGATCCATCTTTTGTTTGGTTTAAAAGAGCTTGAAGAACCTCTGAACCATAGAAGCATTCAGAAGCAAGCAACTCAAGGAACATTATACTTTTTTCAATCTATACAATGGCAAACGATCAGAGAGAATTAATAGGTGTTTTGCAAAAGCCCTGCAGTCACAGTGAGATGACTGGTGCTACATTGTTCTTATATAGCATATATGTATGGAAATCTGTATATCATATTTATATGCTACAATATATTTACATTGTATGCAAAGATTTCATGTGACCAGAACAAGAAAGTGCTTCCTACACTGAAAAAACATCCTTTGTATTCTATTTTAATACAACTGGCACCAAGCAAAGAATGGTCTGCAATGCCCACACTGTGCAAAGCCACCCTCACCCTGAAAAAAAGGATTTGTCGGCTTTCCAACAGATACCTGATGTAACTCTGCACAAAGGAGACGAGATGGGGATTTCATTAAAAACAGGCAGTGAGACACCACTGAGCTCCAGTGAGGACCTGTTTCTACTGCTGATGACAGTGTAACGGAAGCACATCCTGGACAGATAACTTTTGAGAAAAAACTCCCAGTTAAAAGTTTGTTTCATCATGTATCCATGTGGAATACTAGGTAGCTCACCTCAGACAGTACAAAAAAGCCAGACTTCTGAGACCGGTCACACAGAATCCGAAACATTACAGGTTTTCTCAGTCTCCAGACTTGTTTCACCATCAGTTGCATAAATTTTCTCCTGTTCTTTATTTTAGGAAAACACAGTTGGAACGTTTCTGTGAAGTGCCACATCATGACTGTGGTGCTCCTAAAAAAAATTGTAAGGTGGGTATGGAGCAGAAGACAAGCTCCTTAAACCAGAGTGAAACTAAATGTTCAGCAAATGGCTGAAGCAAGATACGTAATTGTCAGCACATCAAGAAGGCAACTTCGTTGTTTGTCTGGGGCACTAGAATTACATTTTCAGAAGTCTATTTCATCCCTCAGAGACATCATTGCTTTGTTTTGGTTTTCCAGCTACACTTGAATCAGTTATCTCATACCTTTTTAATTTTGTCCAAAACATAACTTACAATCCATTGGTTCAATCACCCTTTACAATGAAAATCTTAGAGGAGGTCATTTTGCCTTGGCTGCACTTCTTTTATTTTGCAGGAAAGGATAAAGATGCTGAAAAGTTGCCTTATAAACCTAGTGACAGCAAGCAAGGTCTCTTCTGGTGACAGTGAGGTGGGCATAAGCTACAGGGTACCATCTTGTATGGCCACTTGCAGACACTCAAGTTAATAAAACCATTCTGGACACAAAACTGCTGGACACAATGCTGCTACAGGTGGTACAAGGCTTGGTAGGATGCCATAACACAGATAGGGCAATGGGTCTGTTAGATTTCACTATGGGCTATTCCTGCCCTCAAAATAGCCCAATTTAGGAGCACACAAAACTCCTTCCGATCGCATCCTTCAGAGGTGCAAGTTCAGCATAGCTTCACTGAAGTTACTGGGACTGCCTCAAGAGAAATGCAGTTACCCAATTGCTAAAAACCCCTGGCTTCAGTAATAAGAATAAAACTATATAAAAATCCAGCAAATGAAAAAAATGTCTGAGTAATTTTGGAAGACATTCAACCCTTATCTCACTTCAGAGCTTGGCATCATCATATTTCTCTTACCAATTTCTCTAAAGATGATTCACAATATTTTCTGTGATCACAAACATAAATGTTACAAAACATCTTTAAAGCTCTAGTTGAAGTACCTCCCACAGCAAGCTGAAATTGGGAGGCCAAGGGCTGTAAGTGGCTGTAGTTAGAGCCATACTGGAGCTCTTGGGACACACCTGTAAGTACTGTGGCTCAGGTAGTTCCCTACAAGCCATCAGCACTTCTGTTGAGGTGCTACATACTTTTATAGCATAAGTTTTAAAGGAAAAAAGGCTTTGTGACAAATTAAAAGAAAGATTAAACATTTCAAGTATCTAACAGCATCTTGTAGCAATGTTCAAAGTTGCCTACATGCAGTCATTATTTTGCCTCTGTTCACTGACCCACATCAATTCTGTGCTACAACGTTAAAGCCTGTGACAGAGTATAGCCTTTTCACATTCACATTTTGCTCAGTCTGAATCTTTAGTGTCTCTATTCTACCATCTGAGGTAAGTAAAAAAGTCCTACTGAATAGCAGTGCACAAATGAGTAATACTACTGCCTATTAGATTTATCTTTGCTTCCCTCACCCGAAGTATGCTTTAAAGCATCAATTTACTTTCAGATCTGCAGTGCAAATCCACCACAAATTTAATGCACCAAGGTTAAGTGCAAGTGTGTAGCCCAAGCCTGCATTTTGCAGAGAAGTAATTCCAGGGTAGTCAGAAACCCACCTAACACATTACCATTTTGTCCTGCTTTTAAAATCCTATCAAAGGTTGGGAGGAAGGCAAGTAGATGCACACACTTGCTGTTCAGGGTATTCAGTTCCTCTTCCCATTCTAGAAAGGGGATCTTCTGGGTTGAGCTGCTGCTCCAAAGCACAGAGGCAGATGTTCAAAATGTGGCTTTTAGTGGGCTATCAGCAATTTCTGTGTATTACTCTGTGTGTCTCTCATAAAGAAGAGTAGGCAAATTTCCAGACCATGCGTTCTTCACATTTATGTTGGAAGATGCAATGAAGAAATTGGTTGACCTGAAGTGGGACTAAGCAGCAATTACATGGCACATTCTAAAGGCAGCAGATATAAAAAAAATAGCTATTACTGACCAAAGGAGAAAGATTTTAATACATTAATGCCAGTGATAAATAGCAGAACTTGTACTTACATGAAGCTACCCCATATGAGAGTTTCCTGGGAGTTTTTAAAAGTGCATACATTGAGGTTTTTGTTTTGCTTTGGGTTTTGGTTTTTTTTTGTTTCGTTTTGTTGGGGTTTTTTACAAACTAGGATCTGGGCAAATCACATGTGAAACTAAAATACAGCACTCAAGAGGTATGTGGATTTATCATATGCTTGGGGGTTCAGAATCCAAAAGATCCTATTAAAACACTTTTTACAGAGACACACTGGATTTCCTATGCTGTAGATAAAATCTTATTTGACTACTGTTCTGGTGACTCATGGGAGTACAATACCAATTTTCTTCAATTCAGTGCTTTTGCATTACAGCAGGTGAACGACATCGCTCAGGCTCAATAAACTGGGAAATACAGGCATTATTGGTCATCCTTATGAGATGAGCAGAATGGGTACAACTTTTAAACTGGTTTTATAACACTGCGTTTGATCAATCACAGCTGAAACCGAAAGCTCCCCTTCAAAATCTAAGAGATTTTTTTGCATGATTTGCCCTCAGTTCACACATAAAACACAAGAAATGCCATTGCAAAAAAAAAAAAAAGGTTAAGAGAGAGCAAAGTTAGGGGACATCACAATTGAAAAAACAAGATTGCGCCTTGTGCGCATGACCCTTGCGCTAAAGCACTTCATTCCCTTCTGCATGATGCTACCCTATAAAAAGGTCAGATATACTGTATTACCAACCTATAAATAATTCAGGGTTGTAAAGCTTCTTATCTGACGTTGAAAATGCAGAGGGCACACAAGAGTGCTCTTTGAATAAAGTCTTCATAAACCTTACAGATCAGAGTATATTAAACTGTGCTGCCTTTACCACAACCCTAATGAAGGATGCATCATTCCCTTAGCCTGCATCATATGTCACTAGCAGGTCCCTGGGATTGTCCGCGCAAGTTCCCTGTGAAGATATATTGCAAAGAAGTTCAGCTACCCCAGCTCCTGACTCAAGGGCTGAGTACACAGGCTAGTCTGGGCTCAGAAGCTAGAAAGAAACCATTGACTTGCATGGGGGCTCTTTCACACTAGATTTTGTATAAGAACAAAACAATAGCTGATGTTTTCCACAATGCGCTTTGGTGTAAATGCTCAGGAAGGAAAGACACTTTCTATCACCCCAGTACAAACACAGATATTTATCAGAAATCAGGATAACACTGACTCCATACTTCCATGCTCTAAGCCCACACATTGCTGCACCTGCAAACTTAAATGTGCCAAAAATCAGTGAATACATTCTGGTGACAGCTCTGATACTGCTATCCATACATTGCCGTTTTCATGTAATGCATAGCTTGCTTTCTCTGTTTCTCTTAGGAGAGAGATTTTAAAGAGTACTATCAGAATTTTTGCTTTCACAACTGTTCCAAGTATTTTAGCATATAGCTTCTCAAGTTGTTGAAGTAGACCTGATATTAAATACCATAATGCCAGCCGTTTTAGAATCTCATCCTCTGACAATTATTAAAAAGAATTAAATCATCATCTTTCTTCTTTTCCTTACTTGTGACTTAGAAAGTTCACCCTGTTTCTGTACAAAAAGAGGAAGGAATGAGATGGCTTTGAAAATGACTGGACTTTATTAGCTAAATCAAAGCTAAATGTTTTTCTTCCTAGATGACATTTTAAAATATTTGCAATAAAGCAAAAATATACCCTTAATCTGTTTGAACCATTTTTCTTCTTTATATATTTTCCCACTGTTTTTATGGATTAAAAAAACACTTCAAGGAGAAACATCTGTTTGACCTTAAAGCATACAATCTGTCCATTGTCTCCTATGGAAACAGAAATTATATTGATTTTCCAGCTTTTTTCCCTCCTCTGCAATGGAAAATTGAAAATGACTTCAGCATGCTTAGAAGACCTTAGCCTAGATCTGTATGGTCCAGTTGGCAATTCTGTAGGCTAAACTGATCCTTCGGGATTTTTTCTACCTGGACAACTATCTTTTCCTCAGAAGAGACTGGGAACAGTTGCAGAGAATGACTGCTCAGCATTGACCGATGACTGTCTCTGTTTGTGTCTATACCTACACCCCAAGCTACAGTCACATCATCTACTTTGGTGGCAGGCCTGGGGTTACAATGCACCTAAGACGCGGCCCAGCACTTAAGAACATTTAGCAGTAGCGAAGAGGGGGATGAGGGGGAACCACAGTCCATCTCTGACAGCTGATGGGGATGGATCTGCAGTATTATTATCAGAATACGTCACTATTGTTGCTGGTTGTTTAATCATTAGCCCAAAGCGTGCTATGTGCTATACAGGCATGTTAAAAGAAAAATCCTCAGCTTAAAGGGAGCTGTGCTGTCCTGTATTATATGGCTACCACACAGAGAGAGCCTTGAATTGCTTCCTCACATCTTCGAGCACATGTGTGGTGAAGCAAGCTACCTGCCTATCTGGTCGGGGCAAAACACAAGGGAGCCAGCCCTCAGCTCCTACCCTGATGAACCAGCCACCCTACACGGGGGGAAAAACTCCACTAGTCAGGACACGTAACACGCAACCCTTTTCCTGGAGGCCACAAATTACAATTTTGTCAGAACAAAGTGGGGAAGTGATAATTTTTTTGGATGGCAAATCCTTTCTAAGGTGCTGTGAGGAGCAGCACAGCTATATACTGCAATTTACAGAAAGATTATGAACTGTGACCGAAGCCCATATTCCCCAAGTTAAATCACTTCTTCTACAGGACTGAATTCTAGCAAGAGACCTACTGCAATCAATCACATTCTCAGAGAATAAGAACTGCAGAACATACAGCAGCAGAGCAGCATCTCGAATGGGAGGGGGAAAAGAAAAACAGAACACAAGGAGAAATTGTCATGACTTTCATTTTCTGAGTATTATTCTTCCTTTCACTTGTTTATCTTGTGCCACAATTTTTATTTCTGATATAAAACAGGAAAGCAAGTCCCAAATGCATTATGTAAGTACCTTAATGATATAGTCTTAAAATTCTAAAATGAGTGCTTACAATGTTTTTTTCATTTTATTTTGGTGAGAGAAATAATTAATATTAATGCAGGGAGCACATTATCAATTTACATTCATTTTGCTTGCTGTTAAATTGCTGTAAATTCCCCACTCACTCTTATTACTCATCGCTATTTTCCTGCTCCCGCGGTAGCTGCAGGAGTGAACTCTTGGCTGCTGTCTGTCCACAGCACGTAGCTGTCTCTCAGTCAGCTTTAGAGTATTAACAGTCATGCTCTGATAAATCTGCCATGGTAGGAGCAGGATTAGGCCTTATGTTACTTTAGTAGGATCAGAACTAAGCCTTGAATCCTCGCATATGTTACACACACACACCCCAGCAAGCAAAATACCTTACGTGATTCAAGAGCCCTGTAGTAACTCAGCTTTGCACCATTTGTTGTAAAGACTATTAGGTAATTCAGTCAACAGGAGTCTTGTGTCGTATGAATCATGGCGTGGGGATGGACATGTGGTTCAAATGAGCGATACCAAAGGAGTCCCAGTAAGGTACCACAGCAGAACCAGGGAGAGCACGCATGCCCAGGGAAGGCACAGCGAGGGATGCTGAGCACGAAGTATCTTGCCAACAGCCTGCCTTGTCTCTTTGGTTGCTGCCACACACCAGAGACTGGCCAAAGAAAAGGTGATTGCAACGTCCAGCAAGCAGCTGGAAAGGGCTGACCACTGAGAACAGTTCAGTGGATGGCAGCACTGACAACGGCCACAAACCAGTTCACAAACTGCGTGCAGGCTTGAGGCTTTCCAGGAGGCTTTCCCCTTGCGGTTCCCTGTACCGAATGCCTACTCTTGCAGCCCCCACCAAGCCTCCTTCCAGGGGCATGGGAGAGGAGCATAAAGGGGCACAACCTGTATATCCACCCTGTATCAAAAGCTCTGTGCATATATACCCTTAATAAATTATTCGGGGAACAGGAAAGGTTTTGCCTTAGACAGCCAAACATCTCACTTATCCAGTGACCCAGCTGCCAAGACATTGCCCCTTCCACACACTACAGAAATGGTGCCAGAGCAAACAGTACGTTCTTTGAAATCCCACAGCATGGGACAAAATTTGCCTTGAGGACTTCCATTGCAGCCTCTTGTCATCATTCTCCAAAGACAACTGTGGCTTCAGGTCAGGACAGACAAGCGTGACTCCCAGGAGGGGCAGAACTGCAATTGCAACATTAAATAACAAGTAACTGGCCACAGCTATGGATATCTCTTACTGTACAAAAACAGTTACACAGAGATACATTATCATAGCAATATATAAAATAGAAAAGACTACTTCATGCAAAACACACAGCAATGAAAAGATGTAATGGGCACATTTACTGCTTCGATTTCAAAGGAAATCTAATTTTCTGACGTTTTAAAGTACTTCAGAAGACAAAGGTAAATCCTCTGTCACCTCTAATCAGGTGCAGCTGCCACCAAGGAACAAGCAATGTAAAATCTAGAGCAGTTAACTGCTTAGCTGAGTGGACAGTCCATTTGAACTTTTGGGAATCACGTTCTTTTTTCAAACCCAGCTCATAACAGGCACACAGGCACATGGCAAGACACTGGAGAGAGACTTCCCTTGGCCTAAAATGTATGGTTAGGTTAATACTTCTCTAGTGACTTGTGAAACAGAAGATACCAGACCAGTTGAACTTTGCTGAAACATTACAGTATTGGGAATCCACTGCATTTTTATTATAAGGAACAGTGTTATTCATGTATTTTCTAAATAAAAATGGAAGAAATAGATGGAAGTAGTCATTGCAACCACTATTTAACATTTTGCTTAAATCTACCTTGGTCTTAAACCCCTCATTTGTAATAAAACAGGGAATGCTCTTATGTGGCACTCGACGGGCACACAGCTGGCTTGGAGGCACATGCTCTCCCAAAGGCAGTGTCTGATCTCAGTTTTCTGTATTAAAACTAAAAGTGCCATGCAACTAAACCACATGTAAGCAACAAGTGCCTGATGATCCACTTGCACTTACACTTTAAAGGAATTATTAAAGAAAAATAATCAGTCAGAAAGGGGCAGTTTTAGAGAAGGGTAAATGAAACTTTTTTTAAGCTCCTCATCCCTCCCCACAAGCTATTTCTGGCTTCGCTTTAAAACTGGCTGAAAGATGTTGGGCATGCAAATCTCTTCCCCTGGCACCAGCTCCAAGAGGAGGAGAGCTGCAGCAAAAAGAGAAGAGACCAAAGCTGAGCATCTGCAGCATAAAGTGGGAGCTCTGCGGACCCCAGAGCTCTCCCTGCTCCTTCCACCTCCATCTGCCCTGTACCACCCGCCTCTCCTATG
Source organism: Ibidorhyncha struthersii (assembly GCA_013398815.1). Lineage (NCBI taxonomy): Eukaryota > Metazoa > Chordata > Aves > Charadriiformes > Charadriidae > Ibidorhyncha > Ibidorhyncha struthersii. The sequence goes on from VZSZ01002186.1 coordinate 496,150, forward strand.
AGCCACTGCTAGAAGACATGTGTCCTTGTCCTCTATTTCTCCTTGTAGTCCCACAGCAGCCGCCTTGGAGCAACTCCTCTCCTGGAAGGTGTACTCCTCTCCTGAATTAGGGAACACCCACCTCCCACACACTTGTCAGACAAAGCCCTAAATAGCCCAGGTATCCTTCTCAGTGAGAAACCACTGAGCAGTTGGCTACCACTGCTACTACAGAAACTGCTACTGGATTGGGGAGCCATTTGGGAAAATCTCAAGAGGAGAGCAAGAAAGGAGGAGCTCAGCTCAGTCCAGTTTGTAAAGCTCTGAGCCAAGTATTGCTGTATTTGCTGTGTCTTTCTTTTGAGACCTGTACGTGTGCAAGGCTGTCTGTGACATGCATGCACGTTTCTCCAAATGGCACCATTCCAGGGAAAATGCTCAGTGAACTTCAAGTTAGGAAACTGTGGCTTCAGTTACCATCGTTGTTCTGAACAGCATTAAAATGTCTGTACAGTTCATCACGTCAGCTACCAGCTGAACATCTCCTCCTACCGCTTCAGAAAGCAGGAGAGCCTCAATCCCTTTCCGATGAAGGCAATACCAATGTTTGAATTAGACAATGCCAAACAACATCCCTGCCTGTAGAAAATGAGAGGCAAGTCTCACTCAGAAATGAGCAAGGCACCTGTGTAAGCATGCAGCATCTAACCACTAGGCAACACACTTCCTTCAGTGTGTCCCCTCAAAAAACCTGAAACATGTCCCTGGTTTCTAGCAAACCATTATGCAGACACTGGTAAGATGCTTTCCAGCCTTCCCATAGGACACGCAAGGAGCAGCAGCTATTTTTCTCAGCTCAGTGAGGTTTTAGAGTTTGAAAAAGCTTTAGACACTGCTTTTGTACCACAGAAAGGACCATCAGTATCCTTCTCCATGTGCTGGCTTCTCAAATATACGCTACAGAGACAGTCGATAACAACTGGGGATCAATTTATTTCCCTTCAAAAAAAGGAATGGAAAATTCTGATGAAAACCAGTTTCTGCTTCTCCCAGGAGGCATTTTTAGAACCATCGAGCTAGAGTGGCAAAGCTGCTCACAATAAGCTTGCATCAGAAGGGAAAAAAGTCAGGAAAAAGGGTGTTAGTGGAAAAATGCCACAGTAGATAACCTTCCACAACAGGCAAGATGCATTTGCATGAGAAACTGTGGTTATCCCTTTAGCCACCTTTAGTGCAGGACTCAAGAAAGACAAGTAGCCTGGCTGGAGAAATTGGGGTACCTCTGTCTGAAAGGTCTAGAAGAAACACCCACTGACACACACCTCAGCACAGCATCATTACCTGCCACTGAGAATTCATTCAAATAATTTTATAAATAACTGTACATACGTCCCTTCTATTGCATTGGTGAAGATGACAGCTCTTGCTTATAAAATATAAATAGAATAGATAACAACAGGATTAGTTCAGTTTCGTCTACCTCAGCATGGTTAATATTTTTCCATAAAAATGCACTCAGGAGTCTGCATTGCAATCATCCAGGCATAACTTTGTTATCATGAACTAATTATTATAGACAGTTTGCAATGGCTACACATTTCTGTCTCTAGTAAACAGATTAAATCACTGCAAGATGTCTACAGCAATTATCATACAAGACTGTTACGGTGAAAACTCCATTTGCTGGGTCTTTTTCCTTAATGCTCTGAATATCCCAATCAACTGATTCAGTGGTGAAGCTGCCTGTAGCACTACCAGTGAACATTCAGTGTGAGCACAGTGCCATAGGGAAAAATGTTGATATCTTTTGTGGAAGAACAGGTAAAATCTAGCCTCACTTTCATATTTTTTTTCCTCACAGCAAGAAAACAGTATCTCAGTGCCACAAGACACACCAAGTTAAAGAATGTTCATCCTCTCCCCCTACACAGATGGTCAGAAAGAACAAATATTAGCAGATGCACAGGGCAAGAGACAGAGTGGAGAGCCTACGGTAATGCAGGACACTGCTGATAAGCAACTGCATTGCCAACGATCTATTTACCAATTTGCAGTGATGTAAATGAAACCCCATCTCACTGATGGTTATTTTTCTACCTGGGCCTCATCACTCTCCTGAAAATTCTTTCCTGGAATTTACTGGAGTCAAGACCATCCACAGAGGCAAAAAGCAGGCACATCACCCATACAAACCTTTTCCAAAGCAATTCTTTGCTTCTGGTGCTTTGGCACCTCCAGCTGACTGACAATAAATCATAGCTGTTGGCTGAGTCAAGGATTATTTTAAATGCCATTGTCTGTAAAAATTCATACCAATTTATCGGTGCTATGCTCCGATGAATGGAAGACAACAGTGTCAAAATCCATTTTAGAGAGACACCTTTACTGTCAGTATTTTGTAAACAATGTTGAGACTGATCTGGGTATCAAAAAGGAGCATGTAAATATTTTGTTACAGCATTTATTGCAGGGATTTTATAAATAAATAAACAAATGCACATAAATGTATATACACAGAAATTGAAATTAAAGATCTTGGTTGATTTTGTTCAGTACCTTTGTTCTTTGAAGTAAAATTCAGGCTTGTAGGAACCTCGCAGTACTGTCACAGCATTTAATTGGAAACAGCTATTTTCCACCATTTGCTTTGATGATCTCCCACTGAAGTTTTGTTTTGCTCCTGGTGACAAACTAAACTTGGTGCAAAGTTCCAGAAATTAGTGATACTCATCTGCAAAGCCTGAATTATAGATTTTGCCAATATTAAAAAGAAAAAAGGCAAAGCAGATTATATAGACAATGAACTAGCAGCAGCTTTCTACCTTGGTCTTAACCCAAGGGTTTAAACCAAGCTGGCTGGCTAATCCAAGATTCAAAAGAGTTTCCTGGAGACACTTTTATGAAGAGGACAAAAAAATAAATGCAATCAAGTATAATGGAACTTGTTTTTATCACTCAATTGCCTAGAAATTACCAGGTACATTCATACTACCGTTGGAAACCTATTATCATTAACAACCATATTGATTTCCATTTACAAAGATGTCTTTGAAAGAGATAATTGCCCAGTTTGACTAGACAATTCCCTTTTAACAACACACAGAAATCTGTGGCATTACGACCCTCTACTCAACAGCTTGTTCTCTACCTAGCTATGAGTGAAAGACACAGTAAAGGAGCACTCGCTTTTTTTGTATTTTATTATCTATGGTATATAATTCATGAGACCACAGTGCTTTTTCCTTTACTGCCCTCCCAATGTGACTTAAATCTGACTTAGAAGAATGGTATATAATACTTCTGTCTGCTCAAGTTGTGTGTAAACAAACCACATCCATTAAAACCATCAAGTGTCTCTATGTTTGTTAAGATGACAACCAACTAATGCTTCTGGGTTTGTGACATAGGCTTGACTTGAAAAAGGGGCTGTTGGTGTTGTTCTGCTAGTCCTTTAAAAGAAGAGGCTGTGATCTCTGAGGAGCGATGCTGAAGAGGAAAACTTTGTGTAACCTATAAGTCCTGTTCAAAAGGTTGGAACAAATGGCATCATTCTGCCATGAGTCCTGTTGCAGGATGGAACAGTCGTCCAAAGAGGAGCAGGGCCGGTCAGGGGTGCTGATCACACACAAACAAAAGCAAAAGCTGTTGCTGATCTTGTGACTGATCTTGCTGCTGATCTTGTGCCTACTGCCTAGTCCCCAGATTAGTCAGTGCTGAACTACCGGAGGGTGGGAGGGCAGCTATAAGGAGAAGATTTGATCTCACCTACGCCAAGTCAGCGGTCAGTATCCTTACTTTTCGAAGCAAGTTTTAAAGAAATTATGGATCTCCCTGTGACTACCTCTCTTCTAGAAATAAAACTTTTGATGTATAAATGTGAAAGCATAGACCAGCAACAGCATCACAATCTTCAACAAGGATAATTTGCCAGCAACTCCTAGACTCTAATTTGAGAAGGAAATAATATATTTAAATTACATTGCAGATTCAACAGTTCATAACAGATTTCTCTCCATTACTATGAGAAAAAGCTTTTCTCTTCGTTCTTTTATAACGTTTATTTGCTTTTTAGCTAATTTTCCTGCAGGCATATACTATAAAGGCATAAAGGCAAATTTTTATACTGCAACATCTTAAAAGCTGCGTGCCTGCAGCTACCTTAATGTTATTCTTTATTGAAGTCAGCACCATCAAATTTATCCTTTTATTATTCATAATCTTCAAATAGCTGATACAACTGCAGTAAGATCCAAACACATTTATTTCCAATGCATCCAGGATCAAGCCATTTATTTTGCTTGACTGCTGACAGTCCTACACAGTAATAGAAAACATTTTTGATTAGCTGAACTAAAGCACACTTCTAGCAAATGAACTGTTGATGAGGGTGTCATTTTCTATCGTTCACTGAATTTATTGGAGTTCTCAATATTTAAAGTTGCTTAGACTGATAGTTCATTTGGACTGGAATTTTATTCTTTATACCTATTTGTACTACAGTTCAGAAATTATTACTTTGATCCTGAATGGAACACCTGGAATGGAGTAATAGAAATATTTCAGTTGTTGTAGATTTAAGGATTTACCTTATCTGCTTCTCTGTCCAACATGCAGCCAGAAAGATCTTACTCTTTAGGACTCCTGGGATTATATATTTCATTCTTTTAAGCCGAGATTGTAACTCCTGCTCTTCTGTGTAAAAGTCCCTGCTCATCCTCTTATCCGTTAGGGCCATTCAAAACTCATATTTATTTACTGCCCACACCATCACCTGCACAGATCCTCTCTGGTTACATGACACAATCCAAGCATTCTTCCCTGCTTTTTTTCTCCTACTGGAATTAGATCAGACTTATGATGCTGTCAGAGGACAAAGCTGGACCTTTCCTAATGACTACACAGAGAATCAATAAAAACCTAAAAATAGTTTTCCCAAATAATTCTATAAAGGTACCTTTTTTGTTCTGAAAGTCCATTTTGGCTAAACGCACCCTACAAATACTGGGCCTTACCCTCTCCTAACAGCTCAACACGGGATCTGTATTATCATCAGTCTGTACTGCAGCCTTTAGACTTTTTCAGGAAGGTTTAACAGGGGTAGGCCAGAAGGTTGTGTGGCAACAGAAGGCAAAAGCAACCCTATGTGATTTAACAGTAAAAGCACACTCAGCCACAAGTGAACTGTAGTGTCATTATCCTATGCAAAATGCACATGTAAATGTGGACGAGGTTCCCCCTATGGTTAACGAAGCACAGGCATTACCTCCACTTTTATATTCTTTACAGAGAGTTCAGAAAGCTTCTCCTCCTCTCCCCCATCCCTTCCTTTCATGTCAGCCATGGGCCTTTCTGCCCTGGCAATTCCCTGAAACCACCACTTACTTCCAGTGCTCAATTTTAACAGGAACACACTTTTCCCCTTCCCTCAGGGGAAAATGAACATTTCAAACAGAAAGCAGCAGAGATCTTCCAAAATCCCTCTGAGAAACTCACGGCCTCTCCCCCTTTCTGTTCATCTTTCATGCTCTCCCTGGCAAATGCTGCCGGTGAGCCCAAGAAGCAGGGACCGAATGCTGGGGCTGCTGGTCCACGGTCCTCAACTGAGGTTCCTGGACAGTGGCCCACCACAGGGAACAATGGAAGGAGAGATGACATTTGTGATTAAGGAATATTTCAGTCTCCTTCTGACATTTAATTGTCCACAGTCGCCTTTTCTTGGTCTTGAATGCTATTCTAAACATCAGCTCTTTGTTGTATTAAATGCCTGTCCATTCCCAGCACTAGCAAGCTACTGCAATGTTTTGCTTCCAAGGCGGAGCACAGGTTCTGTAAAATGAATGGAAATGAAGAGCTGATTTGGGGACAGAGATGCAGGAGGGAACAGGGAGAGGTGTTCCCTATAGCGAACAGTTCATATAGATACACTTCTGTGCTTTTCTATCTGTAACATGATAGCAATGCTTTGGGGAGCACCGACGAGACCACTGTTAAAGATGGATTAGGAGCAACATCACTTTTCTTTACTGGGTCATGCTTTAAATATGCTAAATAAAAATCAATCCATTTTGCAATCAATTGAGAGTTAAATCACAAAACATCTTTTTATCATTTCTTTGTTAGGAATATTTCTGCGTGGCCAAAACATTACAGCATACATTCAAAGTTAGCACACAAAACCTGTGATTTTTAATGAATGTTGTGCTAAGGCTGCTTTTTAGCAGGGCAAAATCACGAAGATAAAGACACTGTTAACTGTTGTGGCAGCCACAATATAAATCAGAGATTCTTTTCACACTGACTTTTCCAGTCATGGGTAAGTGACAGAGAATCATTTAGCCTTTTAAATGCCAGCTTTCCTAAACTCTGAGCCGAGGTAGTTGTTTTCTTTGAGACATGTGTCTCACTGCAATAAAGCCACATTTAAAATTAGCTATCATCAACGCAACTCTGTCATAAGAGTAACTTTTTTCTCTCAAGAGGAGTTAGAAAAACTTTCCGTATTGCAATACTTCAGCCTTATCAGCGAAGATAATTCTTACTAAGCTGTTATTTTTACAGTTCGAAATCCATTAATACCACCACTAAAATACAACATACCTTATTTTTGCATTGTAAAATGCTCCCTTAGGGAATGTATTAAGTTATAATCAAATGAGTATCTAACCCAAGCTACAGAATACACCATCTGACAGCAAAATGACACAGACTAAAAACATACTAATTTTCTTTCTTCTCCGTAAGAGAAAGATTTTGCCTCTTTTATCTTAAATTAAAACAAACCAACCAAACAAAAATCCCTTAGCTTAATCTTCTTGCGGCAAGGAATCACATTAGAGGTAGATACAAATCGGTGTTACCTTTTCAACCTATTTTCATTGCCCAGGCCAGACAGTCCATCGGCGAGAGGCAGATTTAGCACAGGGAAGTGATTTCAGTCACTCACAGACACCTCACTATCCCATGATCACACAGAAAAAGATGCAGCCGCTTCGGCTCAAATTCCTTATTTGAGGAAGCAATTATAACTACGAGCAGAATAAGGCAGTTAGTAGATGCACTTACGTAATAATTCAGGGGTGATGGATGCAAAAACACAGGAAGGACATTTGCTGCAAAAGTTACTTGACTTGAGGTCTCAAGACTGACAAAACCCAAGCAATTAGACGTGCACAGAAAGAAGCCAAGCTGGAATAAACGCTGAGAGTAGAGGGCTTATAGATACCTCAAGCCAAAGACTCTTCCATAACTGCACATGAACATTTGCACACACAGACGTGTCTGTGTAATAACAGCAAGATTTGAGAGGGCAAAGGAAGGAGATGTGAGGAAGGGAAATGCCAAACATACTTTTTGGTCCCTTTTGGCTCTGTCAGCACCTCTGTCTCAGAAATACTGTGAGACACGGAACTGACTCAGTAGGTTTCAGACTTTGCACCTCAAGCATAAATACCCTCACACAGGCATGGTCCTAAGGGCCCATGCGATTCCTCCAACAACATGGAATAAACAGAGCAATAAAACAATTCCTGCCAGCAGGACAGGGAAACGTAAGCTTGGAGGGCAATGACAGCTCCTCCAAGTCCAATCCTGTACTGTCACAGACAACTGCGTCCTCTCCATCAGCTTAACAAGTTCTGTCTCAGACCTAATTTGACATTTTTTCCTCTTTAAAAGCCAGTTTCAGTGTCTCATCCTTTCATTAATTAGAAACCTTACTTTGAATTCTACCTAAATTTATCCATGATCAATGTAGATCTATTTGGCATAAGCCTTACTCTTTCTTTAGTAAGTAATGGTCCTGAAGTCCCATTTTATTTCCTCTTGGAGTTCACCCCTATAATATTTTATATCAAAAGCAATGCTGTGCCATTCTCTGCTTTCAAATTAAAGAAAACATACTGGCAGAAAACTATTTGACCACCAACTCTAAAAGAGTTGGAAGAACAATGTGTCTTAAAAGACCAGCACATGAAAAACAAAGACTACCGATGGATGCCATATTGACCTTGAATCAGCCTGTGAAACATTCATTGTGGCCAGGAAAACGTTTTCAAAAAGCCAATTTTGGCAACAAGGGCAGGCTCCCAGCTGGCAGTGAAGTTGCTCCATATCTGTTAAGAAGCAGTACCGTGTTTCCTATTACTTGGAAATTGCTGGGAATTCTCCACCGTTTCTCCAGTTAGCTTTTTTTTTTTGTACTATTCACACTTATTAGTTATAAATGAAGGACCATATTCCTAAAAACATCTTGTCACAGTATGTTTGTTTGTTTGTTATTCAAGTAAATACAGTAGGTGGAATTCAAAAAAAGGTTTAGGGCATTTTATTGAATATTAGTATATCAGTAAGTCTAGCAGAATTCCTAGTCACTGCTTTAATCAGATGCCTACAAAAGTTAATTGCACATGCATAAATATATGTTATACTTCTGTGCGAAATAAAATGCAGTTTTGCTATATGAGTGTATGCCTACATCTTTACAACAGACTAACAAAACATATTTCTGTGAAAACCTTCTCATATTCAAAACCTTTAACGAAAGTCCTATGGCTTGTGACTAGATTATTTTTCCATTCCCTTATTTCAAATTGAAGCAGCTGCTTTTTAAATAAAAGTTATAGCAAACAAATATAAAATTTTTAATATTATTTTAGTGCTTTTAAAATTACAGCCTAATTTAAATAAAAATAAAATTGTTGATTTAAAAGAAGTTGGTTATATATTAAACACAGGATCAATAAAAGACCTTGAAAAGTAACGCTAAGAAGTGTATAAAATAACCTCTTCCTCTTTTCTTCATAACAGGGAGAAGACCATGTTATCAACTATATTATTGCTTATCTGCTTATCATCATTAAAAGGCCATAAGAATAGCTTTGGAATTCACAAGATTAAAAACCAAAAATACCCTGCTCTTTAGGTTTTGTATCATACACATTCCCAAAGATTTATAATTGTGGGATTCCTAAATGTATGAGTTGGGTTTCTTGCATAGATACTTGTCTCCAGGAATTGTGCCATCAGGGAAAAAAGCACCAAATGGAGTCTTTTTATGAAATTACAGGAGCTGGCAAGCACTGTCACTCTTGCTATTTTATTGTGAATCTTAAACTATAAAGTGGGTTTTTTTTTTAAATGCCCTAGTTCTCAGAAGCAAACGGTGCCTGCAAATGAAAATGCTTTCAATATGCAAAAAGAACGAACTAGCTGTTGGTCTACAATGGTAGGTTGGCTAGCACTCAGAAGTGTTAGTTTAAATGTGCAGTTAAATAATTCTTCACCTTCACATGAAATGAGATTTCTGGCCCATCCTGAACCCTTCGTCTTACACCATCTGCTCTACCTCTCCTCTCTCGTGAAGGCAGCTCTGCCCTCACCTTCAACTTTTAGTGAGGCAGAAGAGATGCATGCTGCTGAACACTGGGCAAGTGCACTTTTTTCTTCTTCAACTCTGTCATTAATATGTCTCATTTTCTGAACAGTGTAGTAAAGGTAGAAAAACAGTCAAATATAAGCCATTCATCATCTGGAGCCTATGCATAGGAACAGTGCTGGAAATTAATAAGTAAATAAGAATACATGCTTTTTTAGCAGAGGGAACCAGTAGAAGTCCATCAGAAAATGGAAAACTCACTGAGAATTATCACAGCTTCAGAATCTGAAAAATTCAAGGCAACAAAAGGGAAAAAAGGAAACAGCTTGGGGACTATGTCTGCAGATTCATTACCCCTCATTCAAGCAACTAAGCCAGCCTCAAGTGGCTTTAGAAAAGGGAAGTACACCTTGGATGTAAAGACCATTCAGAGCAAAATGAAGTTCTGCATTAGGATTAGATTTCATGCAGCATTCACATCTCAGCGTAACCTGAAGGCTAAAGAGCAGCAGATGACAGAAACAAATTGGGGAAGGAAGAGCAGTAAAAGAGGAAGAGCTTTATCCCATGTCGCTGGTGTGCTGCTGTCAGTCTCTGGCTGCCTTGTGGTTTATTTGGCAGATGTCAGCTAGGATCAGACTTTTCCACAATTCCAAGTATGTTTTACCTTTTCTAAAACGTAAACATTTAAAGCTCATACCAAAAATTAAAACATTTATATTGCAATATTTTTATTTTACTTGTCCCTACTTCAGAAGATTCTCAGCACTGAGGCTTTTAAAGGAACATCAGAGAATTATGATGATATAAGCAAAATCATGGGCTTCACTGTAGAAAAATGAAGTCAGTTAAGCACCTGAAGACTGAACTGAATGCTGAGATACTAAACTGCACGATGAAAGGAACAGAGTAAACACAGGTTGCTACACAATTTTAAATACCATGATGAGGTACATTTGGAAAAGAAACAAATTAAAGCTATTTCTACTAACATCAATAACTTCAGTTCCACAGGAATTACTCAGACAAGTTGCTCACCCACGTTCCCCGAGACTAATCAGCATATCTCTACTATATCTACAGGACACCATGGAGAATGTCATTTAGAAGACAGACGTGCAAGAAGGGAAAAGGGGCTGGGTATGGAGGAGGGGGGAGCCCGTGCTGGAGTTGCTGTCATTGTGAGAGAAGGACGGGCAGCAGGGCGAGGCAACAATAAATAACATAGGGTGGTCACCACCCCCGGGATCTGAAGTCTGGACCATCTGAATAAAGAATGCATTGCATTGATACTGTGGGGGAAACACTAAAGCACTTATCGGCCAAAGTCTTACAATGAGCTTCCTTATCACTTCTGATTGTACAGTCAGGTCTTAAGAGGACCATACTCCACACAGCGCTGTATGGCCTGGGACCTGACCGTTTTCCATCGCAAAAGCTCTTTGACTCAGAGGATTCTCCAAAAATGCTTGAAGCAGCTCGTTCACTTCAGCTGACTCCTTCCCTGTGTTCAGCAGCTCACCACAGCTATGGTTTAACAACAGCAAAAGATGGTCCAGGTCACTGTTCATTTTGTGCAACTTTTTTCAGTATTGTTGACAGAACAACTCAGATTCTAATATTACTGACTGCAGCCCAATGTAATGAATTCGTTACAGATTTCATTTCATAAATAAACATTTTGCTCTTGCATTATTAGATTTTTTAGAAGTAATATATCAATTAATAAACACAGCAAGTGGCTTCTCTTTTTCAGTGCTGACGAGGTACAAATTCTGCTAATTTTAGATGTCAAAGTCTATCATTAAACTAGTAGGCATACCCTGCATAATAAATACACAAACATCGCCCTTAATTCCAGTTTAATGTTTGGACTATGACACTGTGTTTACAATTGAAAAAAAAAAAAGCTGAAAATTACCCCTGTGGTAACCAGTTATCCTGAAAGAAATAATAATAAAAAAAGCAACTTGTTATCAGATTGGTTTTATTTCGTTCTTTATGTTTTAATAATTCTGCTTTCTTTTTCTGTATGAATCCTTTTGTTCTTCACTGGAATGTTCTGATGGGAAATCAGAGAAACTGTAAACTGGCCAAACCATTGTAAGCAAGTTGTTGGAATAATTGGTAAAAACAGCCATAAATATGCAATTTAATGACAATGTATGTGTAACTATGAAACAACTGTGTGCTTTGTTCTGTCTGGAAATGTTGATTTGCAAGCACTGGGGTAAGTAACATGGTTCTAGAAGGACACTGGTACCCCACAGCAAAATGGATGTATTCATTGAATACATGTAGCAACATGAAGTATTTTTTTCTTTGGGATCAGAGAAAGAAAAACTGTAAGCCAGACACTCAGAAACGGAGGGAAAATAAGCAGAGTTTGCCTTTTTATAGGTATGTCCACGAGACTTCAAACGGCCCATGCTGGGAGCAAAGTGCTGCAAAATGGCATCCTCGGGTTGTACCCAAATATTTACATTTGAGCCCCTTGTTCACTGTACCAGTTGCCAGATATATTTCAGACAAGTATTTTTGTATTCTCAAAGAGCTGAGGTTGAACTTGGCTGCGAAGCTTATTCCTCTACACCAAAGAATATTCTTCTTTATCACAGACTTATGAAAACCACCTCAAAGAAATTGACACATATCTTCAGCGTGCTTAGCTTCCCAGCGCAAAGTAATACAAGCAGAAATCTAATCTGATGCTTTTGTTGCTGAAACTCTCAATGGCATAACTCCGATGCAACCAAGAGAAACGTGGGAAATAAATTTGCCCATCATGAACATTTTATGATCATTTGAATTTTGTGTCATGTTACAGGCCATATACTTTTCAGAATTGGACAAATTAAGTATGCCAGATATATTCAAAAATATTGTTAAAAAAATTAATTAGCCCAGAATTAATTTGGGGAAGTAGGGAAATAACATTTTTCATTTAGAAGACATAATAATGAGTATGTTTGGCAGAAAAAATGCGTAACTTCAAATAATTTTTTGTAGTTTCAGAAGATGTTCCCCTTTAGTAATTTTCTTTAAAATTTCTGCCCTGCTCCTCCTAAGATTTACAGAAAGAGTCTGGACTGCTGGGTTTTTAGGACAAAAGGGAAAATAACTAATCTGTCATGCACTTCTAAGTGCTAATTTTAGTATTAAGATTTATTTTTAACAGTTACTTTTCCAAACTGGTTAGCTCCCTAATTTTACTGACTGAAAAACAATTGAAACTGGGGAAAGGACACTTTTTTTTTTATCTCCTTCCAAATTCCTTTTTTTTTTTTCCAGCATTTCTGTTTTTTTTGTTTGTTTTCTGTTGCAAGATAATTCTCACGAGGATTTTTTTGGCTAGAAATATTTATTTTCCTTTGAAAACTTCCAAGCAGATAAGTAACCTTTTTGGTCATTTGCAGTATTGAATCTATGAAGAAAATGCTAGGCTATAGCTGCAACTACTCTCACAGTGCAGACCAAGTCTGATTTCTGATATCTGCTGATAAAGTACTAACTTTCCAGAAGAGACCAATACTTCATATCACACCGCTCATCATCTCACAGATTCTCAAAGTGCTGATTAAGCTTTGAGTTCAGTGAATTGTTACCTTAAAGTGTTTCCAATTTGAAAAAATAAGTAATAAATGATATGTTTGTGTTGAAGGAGGTAGAATGTCTGTACACTTAATTTCTTCATAATGTTGCCCAAAGCAAAATTATGTGGAATCATAAATGAAGGTCACTGCTATGGTGGCTGAGCCGCCTTGCCTCTCCAACAAGGAGGAGTGCAGGTCCACTGCAAGGAGGAGAGGTGGTTGACTCAGGTCCTGCCAGTAAGAAGCACACAGGTAGCATAATCCGGGGCAAGCATACGGTTTTCCATTGCTACCACCATGGATGAACTGCCAAAAGCGCACGTAGCTCCTATACATGCAGTAAGCAAAGTCAAATGGCTGCTAAGCATGATCACTATTGACCATACTTTTGTGTCAAAAGCAGATTTCAAACACAGGTACATGTATTCACCATGAATAACAAAATCCTTAACAGCAGCAAAGAAACAAATATTTTATCTACATTGACCATCTCACATATTTCATCACCATGCCATGAAAATTGAAGTCCACATCTTTGGTATAATTTTAGTACCTTGCATGTACAATTCTGAATGGTACAGAGCTGTGATATTCCAACTTCGGCCTTCATATATACAAAATGAGTTACATTAGCTGCCATCACATTGCTAAAAATAGAAGAGGGAAAGAACTGCCCAACCATCTATTCCATTTCTAAGCCAAGAAAAGGGTTTTGTTTGCTGGGTTTGAGGGTTTTTTTAACAGTATATACTTCAATAATCTGCCCAGAATAGATGGGCACTGTGATTTAAATTTCTTTTGTGGTACTTTTTAAGGAACTAATTAATTCTACCAGTAATGACCTAGATAATGCTTGAAATCCTTCTTGCTACAGGAAATAATTTGCATAAAATAATAAAACAAGAGAAATCCTTTTCTTGTTGAACCTGTGCTGAAATATGGCACACAGAAAATCTTATCATCTAGCATGTTGCAGACTAACATCTATCCATCTGAGAAATAATTCAGACCCGACAAAGTAACAAGCAAAAGTTCTTGTCCCTTGCTACTATTGCTATAAAGCAAACTGGGAGAAACCCAATAGTTGAAATCTGCTGGCTTTGAACTACCCACTCATTGCTATTCACACAATTACCAGCCAATATGTGCATTTCTATTTCTCATTTCTCCCTGGAACTCATCTCTAGGCTGAATCACAACCACGTGAAAGATGACTTTTCCAAGGCAGCAGTATTTCAAAATTTAGTGTGTGCATCAAATGTTGCTTGCTTAGTTTGATCCCACTGATTTCACTGAACACCCTGAATTACTGCAAGGCACCCTCTCTGCTGTCCCTATAGCCAGTGGATTCTCTGCAAACCACCTCATGATGAAAAAAGTAGAAAGGGTTTGGTTAAAAGGTACTTTTCGGGAAGTTTGTCAGTCTTCCTCAGCTACAGCAAACAGATCTGATTCCATACATTTGCTTCCCGGGCAAACCCAGCCACACAGTCTCAACTATGTAATAAAAAAGATATCGGTTATGAAGGTTTCAAGGCAATAGTGAAAACACTTTTTAACTGGAAAAGCAATTCCAATATTTTGAAAGAAAATAAATCCAGATGTTCCAGAAGGGAAGAAGGACTACAAGAAATTCTTCTGAAATATAAAGCAAGGTGTCTGCTTTGACATACCTACTCACACATACCACCCAGACACTTCATCCTTCTACTGAGAGTTATGAAAACAATGACTGAAGGTCAGTCGGGCAGCATAATCCAAAACCAGATTACAATATCCCTCTGTCTTTTCCCCCTTTTAAAGATCCCAGGCACTACTGTAAAGTATTATTAGGCCTACAGTTGTACTGGCTATGTTTTGGGTTTAAAATCAAGAACTAAATTAATAAAAACATAAATCTGAAAACAACAGCAGGCACCAAAATTATTCTCTGCTGTCCTGCTGACAGATAGATTATTTGTTTTTAATTTCCATCCAGTGAGCTGAAAGCAGTACACTCTTCCAAAATTTCTTACACGCACGTCCAGCTTTCATGCCACTCACTCCTCTGAGCAACTTTGCATTACCATCTCTTGTTTTTCAAAATGCCTCTGCTGTGTGAAAAATAAATAGCTTCCCTCCTCTACAGTGCTATTCACTTAACATTGTGGTGTTAAATAAATATTAATATAAGACCGGACTCAAGCTCTTTAAGTAGTACCTTACTCTGCAAATATTTCCATTCTCTTTAACAGAGCAAGGTATTACTCTGCAGAAGTAAAGGAGGTAGAGCCTGGCTCAGCCCAGCAGCACCACTTACATCCCTTCTCCCCCCCCAGCTCAACCCAGTCCACTCGGGCTCAAACAGAAACCCTGCTGCCTCCAGGGAGGAGAGCAGAAGATGGAGCCAACCCTGCAAGACCCCACACTCAGCTTCAGAGCATACTGACACCCAAACACACATCAAGCCCTTCCACTACACCCCAACAGCAGACAGCTCCCTTCCATCTCTTTTCCTCTCAGAGAAGTGCACGTGAGCGAGGCCAGGGGAGAGCAGGCTGGGCCAGAGCCTCCAAAATACAGCTGGCATCTAAGCTGAACCCCCTGAACACTCAGGCACAGGAACAGCCTCTCATGAACATGGACATTCATGTATTTGCACCTTTTTTCCCCTCTTGGGTTACAAGAACAGAAATCTTAACTCCCTTGCTTTTTGAAAGGGGGCAAAATACAACGCAGAGTTATCCTTGTAGCTTGTTACCCATCTAACGCATTTACCTCGCTGTATATTGTCAGTTTGTAAAATATTCCCCTCGCTTCAAAGACTCATCTTAATCTCTTCAGTTTTACTTCGTGGTACTTACAATAAAACACCAAACATTATGCTGCTCTGTGCCACGTCTCCGCAGTATATATATTAAAAAAAAAAAAAGTGACAGCTTCTTTTGCTCTTGTTTTCTGCCGATTCTTTTTTTTTTTTTCTTTCTTGACTCCTGTTTACTATTTGTATTTTAATGTATACTGGAGTGAAAGACTTTATTTTTTAAAATAAAATGTTTAAAACTATTTAATCATATGCCACATTGAGCTTCCTTCAGCTTGTCTTCCTACATCTTTCTAATAACAAGATGCCAGCAACTAAAAGCAATAGTTAAGTTCAGCCCATCCACAAGTTACATATGAAAAATCATATAATTTTCATCTCTGTATCCCTCATCTAGCAATATTTCCAGGTTTTCCCCACCATTTTTATCACACTAACTGCTCTAAAGTTTGCTGAGCACTTGGGTTTTTTTTTAAGGGGGGCTCTGGCTTGCCACCTTAAGCTTTTTGATAAGCCACAGCATTGAAGAAACTGTAAAAGGATAAAATGTGACTTCTCTTCTACTTCTTCCAGGGTTTGTGCTAATCATCTAGATGCCAGCTGGCTTGGGAGGTGCACTGATGTACCTATAGAGCACAACCATCCCCCTACATGCATCCAGAGCATTCTTCCTTTCAATCGGGTTTCTCACACTTTTCTCCATTACATAGAAAACTGAGCAGTAACAGCTTAACAAATCACTCATTATCAGTCCCCGTATCATTTTCTCAAATGTTCAGCCTCCATGTACCTCCAGAAAGTTCTAAATGCATAAAGTCTGTTGAGATTCACTAACTAAAAATTTCTCACTACCCTCATTATGTTTGTTCTTGCTATGTAAAATGTAATTAAGCATCAGAACAGTTACTTTGCTGTGGAACAGGTGGCGTCACTTTCCACTTCACCTAGTTGTAAACTGAGTCAGAGAAAGGTCAGACAACATTTCCAACGTGATCTCTGTTTTGGCCAAGTCCATTTTAGACCTCTGATTCAAGACAGGCATGGTAGGAGCTGCAGAAATGTCCCAGTTTCTCTGATAACCAGGTCTGAAATGTCTCCAACCAGGCAATCAAAGATTTGGTCACCCCAAAATCAGACTTATCTGGGCCCAAGTGTTCAGGTAATCTCTATGCACACAACTGCCATAGTAGGTAGGAGCCAAATAATGTATTCAACTGCAGAGGATTTCAGATTTATCAATAAAACTCATCTATCAGAGTTAATTAATACCGCAGAGCCACAGAGAAGTTTTGATGATTCTGCATGTTAGCTATAAAAAGAGATTAAAGCTAAGCTAAGGGCCTGATGACGTACTTGTGGGTTTTGAAGTTGACAGTTTGTACCTAAGAAGACTAAATTGCCTTGTGTCCATATTTGTCTGTAGTTTTGGGTAGTACTGTAGTATTAAATTCTCTTTAAAA